>JAQGCB010000015.1:0-49872 GCA_034698835.1 Protaphorura tricampata
TGTTCATTTTAAATGGTATTGTAATCAAATGATGTTAGAAAATGTTGATCGATTTTAATTTAGTTTATTATTTTCTTCTTGTTATTTATTTTTATTTTTTTTCCCTGTGACTGCTGCGCTAAGCCTACTAATACTAACTAATGCTAACCAATGGTTCTAATTTTAGTCTAATCATACAACGTAATGACCTATGTATTGGGATGTTGTCACTGAATAAATTGAATTGAATTGAATTGAAGTAATCCTATAATTCAAATGTGCAACTAGACCGGTCTAAAATAATTTGAAGGCGATTTCTATTGGATCTCTCGTTGCCTTTAAAATGTGTAAAGTTAGCCTTTGTGAGAAAACTGTTAAGTAGACTGGCTTGACTTGACGGAATTGGTCTGTGCTGATGTTATTAACACTTTTCAAAATTTTACTCAAAATATAGGTGAGCAGTGCTGAACTTTGGGTTTACAAGAGGTCAACCTCATACTCTGAGAGGAAGCACGTATTTTGGGTCGGAGAACAGTTACCAGAACCCATTTCTTACCAGACACACAACGTAACTATCGGAGGTAAGTTTTACATACTTTACGTTGTTGAATTGGTGTTAAATATGTAATTAGAAGTTAAAACTCTGAAATGATTTGATCCCGAACAGAAGGCTGGGTGAAGCTCAACATTTCGACGGACATAGTAAATTGGCATGAACATCGAAGAGGTCGTTCCCGGGCAAGGTCAAACCATATCTCTCGTCCTCACACATTTCAAATCGGTTGCAAAACATGTAGGGGGAACGCGATTTCAGATTTTCCATTCGATATCCATAGTCGTGTAAACAGACCATTCGTCGTCGTTCACATAGCTGCTGAGTCAACGGTAAGCAATGGTCCATTTCGATATTTATAGAGTGCAAGTGATTGGCTGCTAACGAATGGTTGAGTATCACTACGGATTCATCCTAGCTTTCCATTTTACTCTAGTATTTTACCTTTCGTAGTAGTAGTCAGTAGTAGAAAATCATGGCTTACATATGACCTGATGACATAAACTTCAGTGGTATTTCTATTGTTATGAGCTATGCCCGTAATGGCACTAACAACAAAACAAAATACGAATTTTCACTGTCAGTATCACTTTGCTACGGCCGACGGACTTTCGACAAAATACTGGGACTGACCAGTCCTTAGAGAAACCACCTCTCCCTCCAGGGAGAGATGCTTTCTGTAAGGACCAGTCACAACTAGCTCACAACTTCAAAACTGTATATCCCAAAGTTTTAGATTACAGAACATTGACATGGAAAATGAGACGTGCACGTGGACCATTTTTATTGTGGTTGACCTTGCCAGCGAGTAGAGCATAACGGTTGGCGATTGGCGAAGTCATCACATATTTCAGTCCCAAAGTTAAAATCGCAAAATTACCATACAAACCTCAGTGGCGGGATTTCGGATCTTGTATTTGCTCTTGTTCTTGCTCTCTGAAACGTTTAACGTCTAGTGATCCCATTTCATTATTACATGTAAAAATAGGGTTCTTCTTCGGCTAAATAGAATATAATTTTTAATGAACTTGGGTTGTGATTTTTGCATGCTCAGCAATTTAGCTTGACAAGGACGACGCATCCCTTGCACTCATCTAAATCATGATATGTTATTTAACAATGTTTAACATGCATTTACATGAGCTCAGCAATTCTTTTTCGTTCGAATGATCCGTATGACCTTGCCAGTTGCCCATATCGTAAACATTTTGTCCTAAATGATAACTTCAAATTTGCAGCTGGCACACGAGCCAGCCGTCTTTGTTATGTAAAATGTTAAAAGTTTTCCCAGTAGTTATGGGTTAAAAGCCGCAAAACCTTGACTCTCGTATTCGCATTGATGTTTCTCAACGCGTAACCGGAAAAAACATCATTTAAATCAAAACTAAAATGTTACCATTAGTCTGTCTATACAATGTCGCATTGCACATCAGCGGTATTAAATTACAAAGCGTGAAACGTGACACTTTATAACACTCGATTTTATTTTGAATAATATCATACAGAGAAAAAGAAGCCGACGTAACACGAACTGCTCCCCGGATTTTTCTGAATGCTGCCGAGAATCTTTCATTGTAAAATTTGAAGAGATTGGTTGGGAAAACTGGATAATTGCTCCACAATCCTACGAGGCATTTTATTGTAAAGGAAGTTGTGTAAATATCAATGGGATCACACATTCCAAAGCTCACCATACATCAATCATGCAGGTGAGAATAGTGTTATAATATTTTCCATATTTAGATGATGACCTATGACCTTCGGCGTAAAGCTGAGGAGTGAGGACTGTCACGATACGAAAACAGAACAGATTGCGGAGTGCGGACATTGGAAAGGGAGTTGGAAATCTATTAATTAGTATTTGATTTGTTTTGCAGAGGTACATTCAAGTGTATGGCGTTAACAACCAGACAGAAGAATTGGGTAATTTTATAAAATTCTGTTTAGAACTAGTTATGTACAGCATTGAAACGGAAATGTAATGTGTCCTGATTTTTCTTTGTAGTTCCCTGCTGCACTGCGTCACGCCTAACCTCAAGTAAATATTTACCAAAACTTTAATTTCTGAAAGACAGATGTTTACTCGAAAATACCAACTAACAAATATATTTGTTTTTACTTTCTAGTCTCACTCCTATACAGAAACGAAAACACAACCATAAAAAGAGTACTGCCGAATATGGTAGTTCAGTCCTGTGGATGCCTTTAGTGAAAGTCAAGTTTAATGAAAAAACGAAAACTTGCCTTGAAATTGACACTATGTATTGTAATCATGTAAAGAATAATGGATGGATCCTGTTGAACGGGCGTTTATTTATGAAGTACTAAGACCAGAATCGAATCTGTGGGGAAAATTGAGACCGTTAGCCTGAGCCTGAGTTTGATCATAAGTTTTACGAAAGCTATTTACCAAAAAGTAAGGAAACGATTAAATCCTAAGCTTAACATAATTTATGATAATTACTAGTCAAAGAATTAATCTGTTAGACTATTTGAGTTTTCAGTTAAAATATTCTTTACGTGTAAGTACTATTTATAGTAGTGTATAGAAGCTAACCAGAGTCTTTCGTGATTAAGTTGATACATACAAGACATAGCATGTTTAACGGAAATTATGAATAAAATAATGTTATAATAATAAAAGTGGTAAAGTAAGTATTTCGGAATATAATTTCTTTCTATTCATTCCGTCTATTCCGTTTCCCTACTATTTCGGTACAGTGCAACATGAAGGGAAAGTTGGTGAAAGTAAAAACGCTGCATAAACATGTGATGTGTGTGTGTGTTTGATGGAAGTGAGCCAAAATTCAGTGAAACGATTTGAACGATTCTCCATGGTTTCTGCATGGAATTGCAAAGTGAAAGGAGAATAATAAGCCTGTCAGTGACAGTCAAGCTACTGTACAAGGAAAATTTCCGTGTTCAAAAGTCCAAAAGTTGTAATTCCAAATTCCAATATGCAATATCCAGGCACAGCACATGGAGCAAAGCAATCCCTTTGATTTACGAACTCAGTCAGTAAATTGGGGTCAAATCACAAATGACTATTGGATGAGATGTGTGTGCTTTCATGTTGAATATATTTTGAAAGAATTCAATGCTTTAGGGAAAGTACAGACAGTACGTACATCATCAAAATTTCATTTTCTTTCATCAAAGCCTTGAATAAAAAAATATGAAAGTTATTACTGGTCAAAAGTCAGAAGTTTTGTGCATGGTAGTTACTACTGGTTAAAGTTGCCTGTGCCGTCTCGCTGTGTTGGTGGCTATCAGGTCGATTTCCTTACTACGTACGTACTACGACATTTCCATCATTTCATGACCTCTGCGATTTCGGCCAAAGTGCCTGCCTAAATACTTCTATTAAGGTGTGCGAATCCAAGCGAGAAATTGTCATTTCCCTTGAACATGTACGTACGTAACGTATGATGTTCACTTTTTGACATGATTTAATCTTTAATCTTTAATCAATTTCAAAATCCAATTCCAAATTTTATTTTTCTGTGCAAATTGAACGGAAGTCAGTCGTCGTAGTCGTAGACTGTCGACGTGAGTTGACATGTGAAAGTGGTGTCTTCGAAAATGTCATATTATCAGAAGGATTTTGGATTGGATTGTTCCCCTCCACATACTACACCCCCTCCCCTTCCACTTTTGTGTCTCATACTGTTTTTGACAGTCGATTCGACTTCGTACCCTCCTCTGTAGTTGGTACTTGTACAGTACCAGTACTATAGTACCTAGTAGCACACTATTTTCTGTATTAAAGTTGTCAAGCGGAATAATCGGTTCTTCGTGAATTTGCTAAACCAATAATACGGTAAGGTATGTACGTAAGACCTACGTACGTACTTGAAAATCCAGAGAAAGTACTACTGGAGAAAGTAGGATTGTATTTATGCATGTTCATGTTAAGGAAATAAGCAAAAACAGCGTGCTTTGTATTACTGGCACAGAAAACATCATCAAAAAAAAGTTTATTCAAAATATTTACCCGAAATTATTGACCCTCTAAAACTATTCAGAGGAAAAAAAGGTTTACAATTTTTCAAAATCTGAACATTGCTCAAACAGTGCATGCATAGCTGGGGTATTTTAGAAATAGCCCTAACATAGCTCAACTATAAAATGCATTATATAGTAAGCGTAATGGGATTGCTTTGACGTTCTTCCTTGAACTACTAATTCCCTTCAGGCAAAAAATCCTGAACATGTTGATGGTTAGATGAAATGAACCAATATTTGTTTTCAAATTCAGATTCAGGCTGTACTCTACTTCTTCGCTTCGCAGCTGAGCGGTACAACCGTACCAAAATATTTGCATCGATTCTATCCCGTTCGAATTACCATGATTCCTGTGTGGTCAAGAATCTTTCGGAGATCGAAGAAGAGCACAAGATTAATACAAAATTCTACATATAATTTATATTCATGTTCAGAATATGACTTGTTTTCTCCAATTCCCTCGGGAAATGCGTATGTTATTCTAAAATAAATTCATAGTTGTTTCATCCAATTCCAGCAGTTCAATATTTGGTGGATACATAACATACTATTACCAAATACAAACAAGAGGGCAAACCACAAGAACTAGGCTAATCTTGATATGGCAAGAGTGTGCATTCCAGTTATTCATATTTTGGAAGGTATGATTGAGTTTCGAATTTGTTTTGCAAATTGATTAGGTACATAGACTTGAGATCGTTGATATGTACATGAATTTTCCTACAAGATCAGGTGAGCTAGTTGGACCACATACTTTTCGAAGAGGCGATATTATTTTCAAAATAAATTGATGTGCATATTTTCTTTCTACCATACAACTACCATAGTCCAGACAATTTTTGACAAGTTTAGTTTAGTTAATTTTATTCTTCAAGACTCTGATCCAATTTTCCAAGGCAAACAACTTAACCAGACAGACAAACACGCATGACGTTAGTATAATAAAAAATTCAAACAAAATCAAACATAAAGACTCTGATGCATATAGGCGCTTATGTGCGTCTTCAAACTTTCTCCATTTTCCCAAAGGCGCTGGAAAACTCTCAGAATCAGTGTTCAATCCTAAAAACAACAAATCGCTGTTTGTTTAACTTTCACTCTCCTCTGTTTAGAAAAGTTTTGACTTTTAGGTTTCCATTGCCAGAGCCAAGGGAAAATCCAAGCCCAGGAAGGTAAAGTTGAACAAAGATGTATGGAATGGATGGACGTGCAAACCAAGTTTTGTGCCCGGGAGGTTAGAGAGTCATTTTGTTGTAAAAGTCACGCACATTTTCATGGAAGGATCTGATAATGTCCAGTAGTTCTCCCACTACGGTCACAAAAGGACTTAAATTAAGGGGGGAACAAATCAGTTGTGTCATGTCATCGATATCCGACGTCTAACACACGGAGTACTGTTCGGATGTTAAACTGATAGTGACACAAGACCTGCAGCCATGGACTCTCAAATTAATTGAAATCTAGGTGTTATCATTGTATGATTTAAAGATTACGAAAAAGCAATAGCATAGTGAATTTTCTTTGCGCTATTTAGAAATTTTGTACCGGTATTACTGAGTTCGGCTTAAAATTTTCTTGAAGTTTTATGGTATAGACTTTCAGCATATTCTCTTATGCTGAAAGCATATTATTTTGGCATATTATGTCAAATAAAAATTAATTGATTGATTGATTATGGTAATAGACTACTAATGCTTTTAATTAGTACAATATTCCCAGAATTACAGTGTGATAGTGGTTTAATTTTCTTGAAGGAGAAGTTAGGATGAGATGTCAAGTTGTACTCTCATGTATTACTCTGTTGTATTGTTTCAGAGATCTAGTATTTTTACATAATTCAGAATCATGAGTAAGGATAACCTATTGTACGTTTAAAAATCTACTCGTGTTTCATTGCTAAATTCAACAACGACGTCAGTACGGGCAATGTTATTCGAGCAATTCAGTTGATGATGATCAAGATGTTACTAGATATCTCAAAACTACACTCTGTTAGCTACTTTTTCTTCATGAAATCTGATTTACGGCGAATTAAAGTTGTGGGTCTAGCCAGTAATCAACTAATAAGTTAATTTCAACTGAAAAATGAAGAATTGTGTATTCAGATATATATTAAAATGCGTCAATTAAATCCGATAATTAAAAAGTGATCACACAAGTATATGTCAAAATATTAAAACAGTGTATTGGAATTTTGAAGATTTCAATTCAACTTTCTGTTCACGGTAGATTCAAAAATAGCACATTATTCCGGTATGAAATAAATTGGTAAGTTATATTAGGTAAAATAAAAAAACTGGATATGGGAACTTTTAGAGTGCGAAAAGAATCATATAAATCCTGAATCAATTTCTGCAAACTTAACCCTTTGAAATTTCGATTGAAAAGGACTCTATTGCAAATTTCAAGTTCAAAAAATCGTAGATCTCAAGGAGTTCTGAATATGTAACTGAAGTTATTGAGTTCCTAATTTTTAGAACTCTCCAATTTTGAGGTCGGAACATAAATGACTTTCGCATTTATGGCTTACTGGCTACTTTTTACATATTAGTTTTAAATTCTAGTGAAGTGAAGATACGATTCGTTGCGTTGCTATGTCCCACGGGTACTAAAGTACTTTGCAGTTCTTTTGGTTCGTCATATCTGAACTGGGTCGAGTCGAATGGAGAGTTGACTGCGTTAGATAATTTCCAATCGCACCCAACAGTCCATGAAATCTATAACGTCATAAAAACCGTCTCGAAATATTTGACCATTCCAGAAGAACTTTTTAATGGCTTCAATGGCTTTTTAAGCAACGATACATCATCACGGAAAATTGAAACTGTCCAAACGCACTCACTTATAGTTATAGTGCAGAAATCACATTCTACATTTTTGCGATTGCAAATGTAATTCAAATTCCGTTAGGCTTGGAGTGAGTGAACGACTTTTGGATCAGGAACCAAAACTACTCTTCCGAGACAGCCGACAAGTTATCTAGCACTCCCTGACGATACTATTCAGGCCATTTCAGTCAACCACGAGTCATCTGGCATAATAAAAATTACATTTCTTCGTTCAAAGCAGCACGGTTATACGGACTTTTTTTTGGTACGTTGTAGAATAAAATACATACATACATACATAAATCTTATTTCGGTGACGAGGTTTTCTCTAACCTTCGACCTTCCAGCTTTCCATTACACGTAGTTCATTTGGATTATTCGTATTTGAAATTTTAAGCTGTGAAAAAATACATATCTATTCCAACTATCCAAGTGCGAAACATGAACTTGGTGGGTCCTGATTTAGCCAAAGTTCTCTTAACATTTGAAACGTAGAATCAGCCCAGACAATTAAAAATCAAAACTCAAGTTTACATTTTACACCAAATGCTTGCCGTCTGCCGCTACAACAACAACGATCATAGACATAGCTTTTAGAAATCCTTTGAAATCGTTTGTGGCATTCCGCTCTCACCGGCAGGATATAAGTCCGGAATTTCTGTAATTGTAATGTACAAAATTGTTTTCAAACATGGAACTAGCAGTACAAGCAAATATAGAAAGTTTATTTCCATAGAATCCTGCCCATACGTCCCAACGTACGAACGGTGACCGAATAAGGGCAATATACGATGGACTGACTCGCCTTGAATTAAATATTAGTCGAAATTTCTGAGACTACTTCAATTAGGTCCACCATTTTCTGAACACAAATCTGCAGAAGAGTAACATGGAGGAACTCCACTTTGAATTACGCCTTTGAAGATAATCTTTGAACACAAACCCAGTATCAGGAAAATATACGGACTTCACTTCTTCATTTATTGAATTTCCTGAAACACAACCTCAACATCCGAGAGGACTTTCTCCGTTAACTTTCTCCTTACATTTTCTGAGTATCTGTGCATGGTCATTCCTTTGCTTAGGCTTGAGACTGTGACTGAGTCAACAAACTTTTGAGTTTCCTATTTCCTTTTCCGTTTGCCAATAGGATGTATTATAGTGTCCACAAAGTAGTTCGTCAGACTAACGATAACGAGGGACAATATTCGAACGTTAATTTTAACTGACCCGGAGTGTACAGAATTAGTCGGGTTATTCTTCCATAACGTTTAAGTAGCAAAATTTATCGGAGTTGGTCTGTTGGCCCATAATTCACCTGTCCCGAAACGAGATCGGCGGTGAAAGTCCGACTGTGCAGATTTTGTTTGATATAGTTTTTGCATCCAGCCACTATCTCTTGTGAGAAGAGTCCGATGATAAGTCCTTGGATGTCAGTAGATAAATTGACTCCTCAGAGAATCTCACACACAAGTTCATTCGAGGCAAAAAAGTAAAACTTCCTTTTTGTCGTAATTCCTTCAGCTTCAGCAATTTCATTCTGCACTCTACTTTACTCTACTCTGGTTTAATACTTTTCCCTAAGTTGCTCTCTTTTCAATTCGGCACACTCGATGAGAAGAGTACTATAGGAACTAAATCCTTCAGATTCTCTCTGATATCACGACTACTTACAAGTAATTTCAGCAATATCTTGTTGACGTATATACAGCGAATACGGTTGGTCACTGGTCAGTTCGAGATTGAAGTATAATTCTACTCTTTTGTAAAGGTTTTGATAGCAAGTAGCTTTGCTCCAGGAGTGACAGATAAGTAATAGTCGATATCTAAACGAGGAATATCGTTTTCAGATATGTGTCATTGACTGCAGACCGCAATTATGCACAAATGACTCGAAGCATTTAGCAAATCGAATATTTGATTGTTGGTAGAGGTAGTCGGTGAATCAGGTATGTAAAATGTAATTAAAAATTAAATGTCAGACTATCGATGTCTGTGTTACGTGCTCGAAATTTTGTAAAGACGGTAGAAACGATCATGTTTAAAAAAATCTTAATTTACACTGCATGAGGTAACGACTCATGATTAATTCCAATGCCTTGTGCCGTACCGAATAATTTATTTGATGAATTATTAGAGTCTAAATATTAACAGGTTGTACAAACTGAATACGATTAGACACGACATTAGAAGGTTTTTGGTGTTTTGCTTCAGACCTTGCAATTTTGGAAACACGTTTCATTCAAAGTAGTTTGAATACAAAGGAAATCATCTCGAACGTCTATATTGTTTCAGTTCTCACACATATTTAACAATCCAACAATTTTATCATTTATTTTTGGGAACCTTTACGAATCAATAGGCAATAGGCTCAAATTCAATCATAGCTACTGCTGCCTGCCTACCATCGGAAAGAACTTATCGGACGCCCAGGATTGCCTATATTAATGACTTCTAGTTACTCCAGTTATATAGAGTTGGTGATACTACGGGAAGTAGGAATCTGCTATTGGTATTTCATTTTACTATACTGGTAATAAAGAATACACACATAGCTTACATTTCCCGTAAGGTGTGGTCAAGCATCGCCTTCTCTAGGAAGAATACGAGAATGATTACCACCTGCCGTAAGACCGGTCTGTCCTACAATTACATATGGAATGAAAGTTTAAACCTCTCATGTGATTGAATTTTACATTCGAATAATATCCCTTGTTGGAAGTGTGAAAAGCTGACTGGCCGAGAGTGAAAGTTGAATAGAAAGGAGAAAGCAAAAGAATTGAGAATATGTAGTGACTAGAAAAAATGAAAGGGAAAAAGCGAGAGAGAAAAAAAAAAGAATTCGTAGTTCTTCTTAGTCGTTGTTCGTCTCTAAAGATGAACTGCTGGCATCAGGGTCTTTTTTCTCCATTATATTTTGACTCAATGAATATGTCACCGTCAGCGTGTTTCATCCACACTCCAATGCCCCACCGATCCCCCCTGCCAAAAAGGAAGGAAGGAAAAGGTGAAAAGTTCCGCTTGACTCACTCTCAACACTACAAATCTTCTCCTTGGTCAACTTCAAATGCCAAAATAAGAGTCCATAAGTCCTATAATAATAGCCGTTAGTTCCAAATAGAAATACATGTTACAACTTTACCACACAAATCAACAATAATAAATTACACAAGAGTGTTCGTTGGACGTATGGACGGACGGACGAACTCACGACCACGACGACGATTTCAGTAGACCATGGACCGGAAGACGTTCCTCAGGAATTTGGCGTCGTCCACAAACTCAATTCTGATTATTTTGCCAAAATCTTTGGTTTCAATTCCCGAATTCGGTGAGACAATAATGTTATGACCCGAAATGACTCACTCTCTTTTGTTATTGTGCCAAATTGTATTTTACGAAGAATTTCTAGAACTTGGATTCTTCATAAATAAATATAAATATTCGTCGAATCTGTCGACCACAATTACTTATCTCGTACTAATTTCTTATAAATAATCATAACTCTACTTTCTATGACGCCAAAAATTATGAGACCCTCAATTTTTTTGTGAGAGAATGTGTACATCTTTTTTGTATAAGTGACGGATAGTCCTGCTAAGGAAAATCCAATTGGAGAAAACTGCTCTGAAGTGAGCCGTAATCATGTCTACCAGATGGTTCGAACCCTGAGCCTATCGCTGATGTGTTATGCCATGATAAAATGGGCTGACTGTCTTGTAATTAAATCGTAGGAATTTGAATGATCTATTAATGAAGCTCACGAGTTGTTGAATTCCGAATAATCAAACCACATTTTGTTTAATAATAAAGTTGGAATTATTAGTTGTTCATAACATCTACGATTAAATGTTCAATTGTCCTATTACAAACCTAATTCCTTCTACAGGGTTAGGAGTTTTAGAAATAAATTGTGTTCAGCATTCAACAATAGAACAATCGAATTGATATTGTGTAGTGACACTATTCGTTGAAATAAATAGTAATTGATATTTTGATCCTGTAAGAACCTGCAGATTGATTGCAGTAGTTAAATAAAAAATTACACAGTATCTGTTTTATCTACATATTAAGGATGCAGTTTTAATGAAGTCGACCCGCCAGTTTTGGAATTACACATTACTGCGACGATATTGTGGAAATAATATTCCAGTCCACCATGTCCTGTATATTCTTTACTACTTTATCGTTAATGTTTTAGCGTCAGTCTGGGACTATCATTTCCAACATGCCAATATTATGGCATAATTTTTGCAAGGTTACTGCATTATGGCACAGTGGTGCTCCACTTAAGATTATGGTTCAATCAATCGTGCAGGCATTTTATTGTATTAAGACACATTGGATTACATTTAGTGAGGGTTCTTTCGATATAGGATATCGCTGTCTTAAAGTTTTCAAGTACTTCTTTAACTGTTCCGTCGGGAGAGTATGAACAGGCATACTAATCAAACTACAACTAGATTTTGCATAAGAGACTTGACATTTTTTCCTTGGAATGTCGTGCAAATACGAGTATTGTAGAGAGTAAAGGGCTGTGAATTATGAACTACCCTGTAGAGTATGCCATACACTTTTAAGATTATAAACTAAGCCAGCCTTCCGTTCAATCGTTCATGGTAGAATTAAAACAACACTAAAAGTGTTTGTCTAACCCGGTTTCAAGACCAACAAAATTTGAGATTATTCTTTGTTCAACTTTTTTTTATATTATTGTATGAAGTCAGTCTTGAGAGTTTCCGACTCGGATTCCGATTCCACAGAAAGTAAACACAAGTTCGTAGAAAAAAGTACGTAAGTATCGTATCGTTGGTGAAAGTTGGATGACGCAGTTTGGTCTTGGTCTAGGCCGGGGTCCTCTTTCCAGTCCACTGGGCTTGTTATTCATGCTTGTCCAGAAGGGCGGAAAGTAGAAAAGCAAAAAGAGAGAGAGAACATTATAAAAGTCATACTAAATTTTATCAACATCTCTGCCAACTGCCGAACTATCAAAGAAGAGTTTATGTGGAACGGACGTAGTTAGAATTCCACCACTCACAACATTCCGCTCCACTGGTGAAAAGTTGTCTTGTAAATGAGCTGTGGAATATGAATGTTGAAAATTTTGCTGAATTGTTCTTAATTCATACAATATAATTATTTTCAAAAGATGCACATCACATCAGCTGTGTATATTGCGTGTGTGTAATTACATACTGTATTTTAGTCCTCCGACTCTAGAGACTAGACTCATTCTTCCAACTGTGGATTTTTAAGTCACCCAAAAACTATGTTGAGGGTTCGAAAGAATAGACTAACTGAACTGTCCAATTAGAAATGTAGCTAATTCTCTACATGAAATCATTGACAAAATATAGGGGTTTGCATTAACCCGTCGGTTTTGAAAAAATTGATTTGAAAAAAATTAACATTAAATACAATTGTATTGCAGATGGATATTTCAATGTCTATAGCATGATCACTGTCCCATATCATTTAGTAAATATTTCACCGTTAAAATTTACATTCTCTTAACCAATGTGTGAGAACTATTTGCTTAAAACATTGTGATTAATCAAGTCAAGTCAGATAATGGACACCAGGTTATTCTGTAGAATCAAATCTGACTATCTGAAAGAAAAATGCTATTTAATTTTTGCATATGGTTATTCCAAACATGTCCTGTGGTAATACAGGTCCAGTAGTCTAAACTATGTACACATTGCTAGTCGAAATAAGGGATACATTTCACTGTGCACTGTAGTAATACATACTACGGTCCAATTCCACCTTTACATTTTTAAATGTTGTCCAGGGTATTGTTTGGTCTGCAACAACTTTCGGCCACATACATACATGATCCTGTGCACACCGGAAACTCTTGCAATTAAAATGAAAGCAACCCAGCTGAAATAAAATTCCTACAAAAAAACTAAAGAAAAAAGAGAGAGAGCTAGAGAAAGGAAGTGCACATTTCCTTTTAAACACTCTTTTACGGTCTTGGACACAATTTTAGCGGGGAAAAGAGAAAGTCAGTGGAGAAAGCAAGAGAAAGAGGGCAAAAATAAGTACATCAGATAAGGCGTAAGGGTATACCGACCAACTGAAATGCGAAAAGGTTTAATTTTTTTGACCGACTTCTTGTCGCCAACCACCCACACATACGTACATAGAATATTAGAGTCTCCGTCAGTCCAACTCGCTCACTTTGCCAACAAAACTGTCAAGTCAATTCCAGGCCCAAGATTATACTCTGATTCCCGAACTTTTACCCTTTTTTATTATTATTATTATTTCACCGTAACACAATTTCCCATTGCTGGGCCCTTTGGAGTTAGAACCGTCTAATGGAATGGACGGATGAGAAAAATGGTTTAGATTTTGGATTTTGATGCATTCTTTGCTGTAAAAGAGACTCGTCGAAACCAATGAAAATTGTTCGTCTTACTTGAAATATTTTAAGGAGTAGCTATTTAGATAGTTGCTCACAATTCACAAAGGAATTAATTTCTGCCTTCACACCTGCACCCCAACAATACAAAAATTAGGTCATGTCTGCCAAATCCTAGAATTTACATTAGTAAATTACAAACATTGATCTTGTATTACATAATACGTGTTTGCATCATGCGAATAAAACAAATTTAGAGAAAGGTCGTAGCGCTGCAGAACTGATTCTTGGACAGATAGGAATAGTGACAATGATAACAGCATGTAGTTCTATGAGAAAGCTTGGCGATGGAATATAAATTATTTTGATTGGATTCTGAATTTAATTTTCAAAAGTTTTCTGCCCGTTTGCAAACTAAAATTGTACAGTTTTTAACAATACCAAAATATCATAAGAATGCTCATGTCATCCAAGGTTCACGGATTTTATGAATTACACAAAAGCTGAGTATGCAAGAATGAAAATACAATGGATTATGACATCCCACATTTGTGCACCTGGAATGAACACTGTATGAATAAAACTAAATATGATTGTCAGTTTTGCCTGAGTCCAAAGAGTTAGCTCCGTGCATAACCAAAGGATAACCTTATACGCTTTAATTTAGTCAAACAGATTTGGCAGGTACCAGAATTCCAAATAAATGGAAGAGTGTTAACCATGTGTGAATACTTCACTGCTAAAATCAGCAGTTTCTTTTATTGATCACATCAACTTAACTGGAGTTGGAATGCAGAAGACCCAAACAGAGATATTTAATGATCACCTTCCAGCCTGGCCCGAAAGGTGAGATTAAAAACTAATTATACATTTTAAAAGAGATTCTCTATCGTCAATCGCCACATATATGTTTCTACTTTTTCTGCGCTCGTATTATTTGCCTGGCAGAAAAATCATTTAGGAAAAAACCCAGTCTGTTGTCTAGAACCATGTAAGGCACTTAAAGTTTCCTCCGTGTTGATTAGTAAGCGTGAAAAGAAATCTTGGAGAAAATTCGGTGAATTCACTCCAGGATGCAGGAGAATCGTATATGTACGTATTTAGTTCCAGCTAGTCTTGATAGAACTCCCGTGGATAAAGTAATTAGAGGAATGAGAAAAGAGGGCAAAAGAAGGAAGGAAGGAAAAGGACAGTCGGATAACACGCGTCCTATCATATTTCACAAGAACCCCCCGGGGGAACCGATTAACGCTCCTCGTCCTCTGACTTAACGTACGGAGGACTTAAACGTTAGAAAGAATGTATGGGTTCAGTTGACGTTTAGATCTAATCTCTTTATCCACTTCAATTCTTGGAGGGTGGTCTAGTCTAAACCCAAAAATGGTTACTAACAACACAGAAAAACACCAGGAGCCTTCGGTGGGCTCTCACCAAGATTACGAACTATTTAAGGGTCAAAGGATGCGGTGAAGATAAAAGTATTTATACTCATAGTGTGAATACACTTAAAAAAAATTTACGCCCTCAGCACAAATGCACTTCAAATTTTTTCTGACTATTTCGCCAACCGCTCATGATCTGATATGATATAACCGATCTTGGTGCAAATTTGTAATTAGTCAACGGGTTTAAAATTTTAAAAAAAACGTTGGGTTTTCAGATTTCAGTGGTTTACTTATTCTCTACTCTTGGGAACCCACATTTCTTGTACAGGGTAGTTGTAGCATTTGTATTTGTACAACTAAGTAGATTTTGCACTACCCTCAGATCGTAATGTCTCGGGATAATTCTACAAGTTCCTTGAGACTAGAAGAGTATGGAATATAATAGTCATTGTCAGAGTAGCGTCAATCTTTTCGACCCAATTCTTTCTACAAATATTAAGGGAAGAAAATTGTGAAAACTTTGAGTAGAGAGCCAGAAAATCGTCTACCCCCTCATCTTGCATGCATAGAACCATAAAGACTTAGTGTCTATTTTCCGTACTGTGCGTGGCTCTAGAATATTACGTAGCACTTCTACGTCTACTTTGTATTATAGCCATAGCATTAATCCGAATTTGGTTTTCAACGGTAGCGGTTTCCTCGAGAGTTACCTACCTACTCCTACTCCATAGTAGTACTGAAGAACTTTCTAACAGTTAACTGCATTACCCTGTGAATGTTTTTATATTTTTAAGCTCCCCTCGTCCAATTATTGAAGTTTGAAGTGTTTGCATGATTTTACATATGAAATAGTTTCATGGATGCGTAGGAAGTAGGAAGGAAGAAAGGCATTGTATCGGATTATCTTTTCCACTCTAGGAAACGAAACTCTAAGCTGTGGAGAGATTTAAGTTTTAACAAGGGATAATATTCGGTCGGATGCAATACCTAGTTGAATAATTTTTAGAATCTTACATTCCAGACACACTTAACGATATTTACATGCAGTGATTGAGTGAAAGGGTTTGTGCTTTCTCCAGCTTTCTCTATTGATCCTTATGGATACAAACTATACCGGAATGAATACAAAAGTTCGGGTATTTAATTGATATCTGATGCAGTATCTGATGCAATTTTACATCCGACGACTTTTCCTTGTAACCCTTATTAAAGTTTATCTTGTCACGTCATTGGATTTTGGATTCTGGATTCTACTACTATCTGCAAACAAAGGGAATCTGCCGTTGCCCGTGCCCGAGTATACGTCAACATCAGCTCGGCTGACACTAAAATATCTCATGTCAGTTGAAACTCAGTGTCATGGGCTCTCAGTCTAACGATTGTGATAAATCAAGTAGAGTTAATCAGACATTACTACAGTACTAGGCGGAAGCGGAATTGCATGGATGGGAGATGAGAAGATACCTTTGAAATTATTAAATAGACTAGAGTTTGGATTACAGGCAGGAACAGGCGGAAGATTATCGAACGGAAATGTACACGTTTTCCTAGATTTCCTTGACTGCAATGTCTATTTTAGGCCTTGAATTACAAAAACGGTGATGCTCTAGGCGTCAGTAACACAAAATAAATGCACATGAATAATTTGAAGAGAATTCATCGCAATACCAGTTTGGACACTTTATTTAATCATGGCCTATAATTTAATATTTACTTTTCAAATCTTCATCTCATTCGAACCAGGAGTGAACAGTAATAGAATTTTTACATAATTTAGAATCTTGAGATTTCGATTCTTAACTATATCTTACATTAATTATCATTCGAATACTAATTAATTAATACGTACATCCATATCCGCGGGAGTATTCCAGATTGAAAATAAATTATTTTCAAATACGGAAGTACTGTCGTCTTTTTATACATATAATTTCTTGCATCCAGGAATTATTCATTAATCTAAATCACTCACAATTTGTTTCCTTGCATTTACACTGCACGTACATAAAATTGATGGATTAAGATTTGACAAGGGAAAGTCACGGAGTGTGATCTTTTTCAACTTCGCATTTCCATATTTAAGCTCAAGCGGCCAACTCTAAATTCAATCATGACCATGAGGAATCCATCCACATGGATGGACCTTCACATCATTTCAATATTGTCGTACAACATGTGTTATTTATTTTTTAAATATACAATATTTTCTAAATTCTATTTTGTAATTTTTTAACATTCTTAATTTTAACTTAATTAAACTTGCTTAGTAGGTAATATTTCTAAGTACAGACTAATGCCTACATATGGATTACTCTAAAATGTCATAACTACATATATAGGAGCACAGAAAATTCATTCGTACAATAACCAATTTACAAAATGTCTTAAAATCATATTTAGGGTAATTGTAAATATTTAGATTTTAAACATGACGACCAAATTTGTGAAATCTAAAACAAGACAAACCGTGCAAAAACTACGGAATTTGTCTTTAAACAAATTCTCTTAAAATTTTAAAATTTAGGCCAATTTTTTTTTAAACAATTGCGAAAATGTGGAAATATTTCACGTTATAAAAAGTATAAGTGCGAATTAAATCCAGCATTTCGTTGCGATCTAAATTATCTTGGCCTATTTTTACCATTATCTGTAGACACTGACACTGACACTCATTACACAAATGAAGTGTCTTTTTTCTTACACGTACAACGTACTTTAAACAAATTGAGGAACAGTGTGTCATTGGGAATTCTAGGTACACAATTAGGAAACAATTCTTCACATTTTTTTGGACACACTTAATTTGAGGATAGAGTCATTCATTTACTGTACATGTACATTAGTTTGGACACTGGTTAATTTTAATTTCATGTTCCTCTCTTCATTGGACTTCATATACGTTATAAATTTGAGTAGAGTTGAGTCCTTCGCATTTTTGGACATTATTGATTGCAAAAGGTCAAAAGGTCATAACCGTCTTCAACTGCTTTGTTTACTTTTCTTTTCACTTATAAATAGTACTAATGGCATCATGTCTTAATTCATAGATCTCATCACCAGGTCGAGACCAATTTGGTTTATTCTTGAGAGTCCATGACTTGAATGAGGAAGGATGACCTGATGAAGGTCCAGGTTCAGCTGACGCTGCTGACGATGAACTTGAAGTGGCAAGAAGGGGCTCATTGTCAAATGTCAGCTGGGTGGCTGCAGAGGGTTGGATTGAAGTCAGCGAACCGTTGCACTCAGAAGCTGACAGACTTGAATTGGACATCTTAAAAGGACACCATAGGGGCAAGATTTCATCCCCAAGAAAGTACATCACAAGCCAACTCTGTAAATGAAGGAAAAGAGAGGACAATCTGCATCAGCATTTATTAAAAAGTTAACAAAATTTAAATTAGTAAACGGGATGTGGTCATAGTCAATTAAATTGGGTTATTTGACTTTTTGAATTTGTATTGAAACTAAAAGTCCCTCATTTCATGTTATATATACAATTCTGATATTTCATAACGTTAGATCCCTTGGAATGATATAAAATTCCAATTGTATGTTCGTTAAGGTCTTCAATTACATCAGTCGTTCAATGAGTACAGGAATCTGAGCAAATAGAATAGAACCAGCTTTTTGAATTGGGTTTAGAACTACGTACTACAGAGTATCTGCAATATTTAAAGATCTGATAACACTCTGGTTTAATTTTACAAGGAACCTCAACTCCAAAACTATTTGTCTTGAAGTTTTTATTCCCTTCAATAAAATACATATGATAGGAGTATTGCATTGTCCAATTGAAAGTATATATTTTTAGAAATATTTACAATGTGAGAATCAAACTCAAACCACGGACCTCAGTAGTATTGATAAATTTTCAATACAGTTAAATGTCTAACTCATGCAAAAACAAAACTGGAAGTCTCGTCCATTTCTGCCGTAAAATCATATTTTTTTCTATTTGCAAAAATTGAGTCAGTTAGCTCAACGAAACAAAAATAGCGTGTATTTAGATTTTCTGCGAAGAAATTCTAAAGTATTAAAATATAACCATGTGCATATTTTTAATTTTCCTTCCGATTCCTCCTAAACAAAACCGAAATCCTATTTTCTTAATAGAACTTTTTATGTAGCATGTATGTAGCAGTTTAATATTACCACGAAAAGCATCTCAAAATGTTTACTTTATAACCTGATGTTATATTTTAACTGTTTATTTCCTACTATTTCATCAACACATTCGATTTAGTGTTTCAGAAAATACTCTTTAACATCTTACATACACTTATTTCAAGAGTTTGATTCTCAACAATCACCAAACTAATAATTCTAGTCAAATAGCATTGAGTGAGGGCACGCACGTTTTGTTTTCATAACACATAACGTGGCAAAACTCTCACAATCTGTCTCACCCAGCCAGCGCCAGCCAAAGTGCGAGATCTAATTTCACAATTTCGGACAAATGAAGTCAAGTAGAACTAGAACAAACAGTAATTTTGGTCTAATAGATATCCCCCTTAGTATTTTTTTAGAAAATTGAGTTAGCAAATGACTCTATTCCTTCCTTGACAAGTGAAATCCTTCTCCTCTTAGGAAAACCGAGCACACATAAAAACAACGCGATTTTCTCAAGACGGTAATGTGAAATTGATCCCATGTAAGCTAGCCTGAGCAAATAAGATAGCATAAATGGAGGCGTGCATTAATCTCGTCCTCGTCGATTTTCTTTTGTCGTGTTCAGTTTGTCTGGAATTTTTTTTTTCGTCTTTTTTCTTGAACCCAAGACATGCTCACCCAGAGTCTGACACGTCCCTGTCATTAGATACGGTGGCGGTGACTGTGACGGTGACGCTGGTACGCATTTGGGCGACCATAAATGCTAAACGCATTCGGAGCCATCTGTCTCCTAGAACCTGAAAGCTCAGCTAAGCTCTACATGACAAGGGATAATATTCAGCCATTAAAATTAAGGTCGAACCTTTCAAGGGTCACGTCTGGTATTCATTGGTATCGATCGCCCTGCAATCTGGCCAAATTTGATACGATTTTTTTGCTAAGTAAAGATACAGTACGTTTTTACGCGGATATGATTTTGACTTCTGAATCGTGTCCCTTGTGAAGAAGCCCTGTGTTCAACTAAATTGGAGTCATCAGGAGAGGGTTGGGTAATTTTTATTCCATCAATATGCAAATTGTTTGCCCTGCCTGATTAGAATCATGATCGAGTTACCTTCCGTCCCTCTCCGTCTTGACTATTGAGTTTAGTTGGATTAATTTGAACAGACTCTCTCTATACCTTCATATACTCACTCAAAAAAGAAGCCCGCTCTTACTCCGCTCTAGTTTACTGGAGAAATCTGGAGCTCCTATCCAGAAAACTTTCACTTCTGTACCCGCATACATATACCCCTGACCTATAATCTTGTTTATCGCCCTGATTCCTGGACTACTGACTAAATCAAGGGGGGTACCTAATGCGTAGTGGATTAATCAAGTTGTGTTTTTCCCAGGGAGGCTCTTACGATTAGTGTATAATTTTCTCATAATGTAAATGTAATGTTGATCAATATTCAAAAACTACTAATTAGTTGAGATCATTGTGGTTGTGATGATCATATTTTAATCGTCACTTGAATAAATAAATCATTCAGGGCGATGACTATGAGTACTATGCTGCTACTTTTACAAAGTATCAGTTTTTTTCTGGTACATACATCGTTTCTAAACCCCATAGTCCATATAGAAATAGGAATGACTACGGAAATGAGAGATGATAGGTTGAACAAGATCATGGATAATGTGGGCTAAAAGCAGAGTCGATTTTCATGGCTCATCAATCACGGAGCCAGGCGTGAGATTAGTATGCGCTGACACATTGTTTGACTAGTTCATGTAGTAGTCCTAGTCCTCTTTTCCAAACCAATCTGGGCTATACGTATGTTTCCAATGTAGTAGTGCTAGCTCAGACTGGGTCTGTTCAGTTCAGTTTAGTTGGCCAAAAAAGACTAAGGACTCCTTCCAGACTGACTTCCTTTACTCGTCGACGGAAAGAAGAAACGAGACATTCAAAATTACTTTCCAAATCGGGGCAAAAGAGAAATGACATTTCTTTACAATGTACAATGTACAATGTGTGTGTAGAAGAATTTAATGAAAGTACGCTCCCAGAATTTCTTATTAGAACTCCAGGGCTATGACTAAGACGAGGACTATCTTATACATACTATACGTATGGATGGATACATTTGTACGGTATGGATTTGTAGCGCACAGCACATGGAGAGAAACTTATGTATAACGAAGTTTATTCAGGAAAGATTATTTGGAACAGGGTGTTCCAAAGAAATGCTCAGCCCAGCGGTAATACTTTCAGCCAACATACACAATCTACACAAATCTACCTTGCACAAGTTATATTGCCTGAATTGTACTCTCAATTGATTGCGAGTGTGATTTATTCTATTTTAGATACAAAATGGTAATACCGTATATTAAAATGAGAGTTCGTTTCCCCACAATTTCTAAATGCGCTTGCAATCTTGAGACTCTTCAGACTGTCTGAGTCTGTAAAAAATTCCAGAATAAATATAGCATTGCTTGTGCCCTCTTTGTTTTATTTCCAAGCAAACGGAATCTATTTTCTTTTCATTTTTGGAAGTAAAATCCAATTAAGGTGAAATTCTCTTACTATTCTTACGTGCACAAATGCATGAGGGTACCGTAGAGAGCAAATCTGACAAAATTGATGCCATTTCGCTGCACATGTAACATTTCCAGAACTCATCAAGATTCTATTAAGTCTATAAGTGCTGGATTTAATTTTTTAATTTAAGTCAATCCTCCTCCTACCCAATTGGAAGTTTTCGACTAATCCTTCCTTGCACCCTGGTGTGCTGCTTAGTCACTGTGCGGTTGATGAACGCACTTTAAATGACTAAAAGTAAAATTAAATTGAAACCTATAAAACGAAGCTGAGGGCTAAGGTCTGTCTAAACGGTCTCAATTTAAGACGCCTTGATTGAGCCACGGATGTGATATTCGCTTTCACATGCTCAAATTACTCAACTTTTGCAGTTGCCAGACATGACTAAATCCACGGTTACGCCTATGACCCTGTTGTCCAACTTAATACAGTGGAATCCATGGCCGATGGTGAAACAGTAATATAAGTGTGATATGCGTGTATGAGCAAAGTTTGACCAGTAATGTATAATTCTACGTTGAATATGACTTCTAATCTTACGCATTTTCCTAAACCGCCCACATCATTTTGGAGAAACAGTCAAAATGAAACTGGTAAAATATAATTAGATGTACTACGAGTGAGAGTGGTTGTCTTGAATAGCCAACATGAACGTGCAAGCCGTTTTGACCAATATTTTCCGTTGTCACCCCGTTCTGTTTGGTGAAAGTTGGGCTTTCACCAGAAATTAAAATGCGCCGGTATTTCTAGCTTATGAATTGTGATTATCTGACGAGAAACCGTTCAAATCTATTTCAGTGATACCAAAAGTGAATGTAAACATTTAAAGGAAAATGGCGTAAAAATGCACTCATTCACGCAAACACAACAAGTTATAAAAATCGCGGCGTTCTGGAAGAGATAAATCACGACAAGCCCCGCGAGAACTCAGATTTACTTTCACTCCCCGTATTTTACTTTCTCCCTCAGAAAAAATCTCAGAATATTTTAGTTTTTTGTTGTTGTTATTGTGTACTATTTGTGTATTACTGTAGTTTGTCACTTGTGTGAATGTGGTGGTATTTGTGCATTGTCCTTACCAAGGCAATGTTGGCACCAGCTGCCGTGAGTTGAAAGAAAATGGAGGTTGGATTCTCAAGAGCCACAACACCCAAGAACCACATGATGGCCAAGAGTGGTAACAGCATGGCTGAGGCTCGAATTCCTCCACTGATGGCTTTTCCTTCCAACAAAATCCGCATTTCCTTCTCCAACCGAAAAGACTGTAAAAGTACTGTCGGTTCAAATAGAGCTGGGCCCTCGCGCCCTCCCCAAGGGCCCCCCAACCGACGTCACTCCCCCCGTCTAAAATGAAGTGCTGAAACTCCAGAAGAAGATGAGGATGAAGAAGGGTCATCCGAAGACGTCGTCACGGGTAGACTTGAAAAGTGAGGAAGGCTAGGGGGCATCCTTTGATGATTATTTGAGGACTCAGTTCTACTCGAACCGACAGTACATAACTTTTGGAGGGCCAAAAGATGACGAAGAGACAGTACCACCAGACTCGTGTTCAACTGTAAAGTAACAAAATTAAAATCATTAGATTCAAAAATTAACGTTTATGAAGTACTTGGATAATTTATTTTCACTAATGTTAACAAGGTAACCATTTTTCATGTAAAATCCAAGGGGATTTAAGTTTGGTCTATTCGCACAGGAAGAACGATTACCTTGTAAACAGTAAAACTAAAAACTACTACTACTATTACGTCGTGGATGAAAATGACGGCCATAAATTTGGAACACCCTGTCCTCTGTTGAGTTTTGAAACACTGGGCAATAATAACCCCTTGTTTTGCTTTCTACAAACGGTACACAATGCAATGCAGTAGAACATGAATCAAAACCAGACGGTCTTCTACACTCCTTTTATGTCCGGATGGTATTAATGGCTCAAGTGAGAATACAAATTATCGGACGTGGGCTGGAGGGACTTGTACATACATACAACCTACAAAAGGAAAGGAAAGGAAAGGAAAAAGTACTGAGGTGATAAAAACTCAGGATAAGAAACCCCGAAAGGGCAATCGTTTAAAAGTGGCAGAAAGATCTGAAAAAGAAAGTAACCATTTGTTCTTTTATACGGGATTTTTAGGAGTGGGCTTTGACTCCCATGAAAAAGTGTAGGGCTCTAATCAGGTCACGTGGTATTCATGTCATCCGATATACTACTATCTTAGATCAGCAGCTTTACGTTTAGCCGTTGGCCTTTGGGAGGTACCCCTAGTAGCAGGGAAAATTATAATAGAGCATAGTGAATACCGTTATTTTTTAAACAAAAGCTAAAAGTGTCCTTCGTTAACCTCGCACATCACGTTACTAACGGAACCTTGGGGAAATAGCACCTATTACGTAGAATCTAGTCATAATTTCTAATCAATTTAATAATTCTAAGGCATTCTACCCCCTCAATTACCAGACCTGACTTTGTACGTACATACAAATAATACACAAGGCCAAGTGGGCGTATATTCTGTGTCAAGAGCAGAAGTGATCTCTTGAGACCTACCAAATGCATGAAGTAATGGGATGATTGCAAGGCCTCGTTTTTGAATGGTTCGTTGGCAAAGGCTTCAATTATTACAGACCCGGAAAATACCATATTGTTCCTCACTCATGAGGTAACTTTTCCAAGTGTCAAATTGGAAAGTTGCTTTACTGGAAATAATTACGAATTTTATGGCATGAACATGACAGAAGTCAGCAAAAAATGAGGAGGTATATAAACTACGTACACTAAAACTAATTCCAAAGGTTGATGTATGGAAACTTTTTACACCTCAGAACCTTCCCCCTTCACTTTACGTATTCCAATTTCCCCGGTGCTCTTTGCTCCAGTAAAATGCGCGCAGTAATTATTACAACGTAATACTTCATTAATTAATTTGAACGAAGCTTGCTAATTAGGAGGAGGGAGTAGGGGATAAAAAAATGAAGTTTTGCAAGTGTTGTTTGAGTACGTACGTACGTACGTACGTCGCGTGAATGAAAGTGCCTCCTGGGCTTAGAAAAGACGGTAGTGAGGTTCTAAATCATGATTTAAGTGTCGGAAGAAAGCCAAAAAGATCCTACTCATTTTCACCAGTAGTTGATATGACTTTGGTAGAAGTAGAAGAAAACTAAGGGTCAGGTTTCTTATGTATAGTCTTAGAGTTTTCTCTATGTGACCCATATGCTCTGGCTCCAAGCCAAACTCTCAAGTTCACTGCGGCATGTCCTGCCCTGCCTTGCCTTGCCTGCCTTTTTTTTCAAAAAACTATGACGAACAAAAGCCTCTTGAAGATAATCAAAAAGAATTGTTCCCCTTATTCCCATTCTTCAAGAGGATTGTCATTGGCAGGGCATTAGCATTCAGATAATTAGCATCACGTCGCCCTAGTCGTAAGTCGTAACCGTAATACCCCAAAATCGTATTCGTTCGTAGTAGTCATTTACGAACGTAAAGAAAGAAATGGAAGGTTTTTTCTTTCGAGATCCTCCATTCCATATTGATTTATTAGAATCACAGGCAATTCCATGAGGATTTTCTTCTTTAATTCTAGACACTGCACACTTCTGCACTCCAAATTCCTCTCTCGCTCTTACTTTACGACTAATTTCCCCCATTTAAAAACAAAACTTTGGGGAAGTTTAAATTAAGCCCCTGTCCTGTCCTGTGCGAGTTCGACTGCCAGTAGTCGTAGTCGTAGTAGTAGTAGTAGTACACGTTACTTTCCCCAACGCCTTGGTCCTTCCTCGTAAATATTCTTTAAGATAATGAGATACGCTTGACTAGTTTATTTTCAGGACATCATTCCATTCCACAGGAAGAAAACAGGCTGGCTGGTTTTGGTATGGTATGGTGAGAAATGTAAATTTTCCTTCTACTACTTCTACTCCACTTCCAAAATTTGTGCTTGGGAGTGCAAGGAACTTGTAAATAAAACTAAATTTGTTGCGATGGAAAGTTGAGCCGGCCAGAGAGAGAGAGAGAGAGAAAGAGAAAGCTAGAGAGAAAGCAACTTTCTCCAATGGCAATACACAAATACACTACTCCAAACACACGACAAGTTATCCTAGGATGACAGTGGCGGAACTCAGACATTTCTGGAGCGGGTTTGACCCATGACCCCCAAAATGTCGGATTCTCAATAGAACGACGGTCTGAAATTGTGAATACACTGAAATAGCGTCTAAAGACGAATTCAGTTTGTGGGTTCTATAGGTTGTTTTTGAAAATGTGTACGATGGGGACCCCTCTGGCTAGGGGGTGCCCCGTACCCTCTCACGGTCACACCATTTCTCTATAGCTTGTGAAACTGGAGACTTGGCGCCGGATTGAGTCAGTGAGTGTAAAACTAGAATTCATGGTGTAACTTTATTATGGAGCAATTACTGGAGAATAATAATTCTTCCGACCTCTGCTCTGGTCTCCAGTTCACTGGATATATTGTACATAGTAGTTCTTAGTCGTAGTTCTCTCTAGTCCTACTCAGTCGGTTCACACGCGGCAGTCATAATAAACTATGAGGATGATCATAATAATCATAATAACAGAGATGTAAAATGGTCCAGGCTTCCTAGACCCATGGAATTACATTCCATTCCATCCATGGCTGTTTCCCAAGCTTACGTTTTCCTCCACTTTAATATAACAGTCATGGCTTATGATTCCTTCTGATAGCGTATAAACACTAGGGACTGACAAGGAACAACAGCTTAGTGTAAAAATCTGATCAGGTTAAAATTTTCGGGGTTGGCCATTACGGATGTCCATTTTTTGACATTTAGTTGTATGTTACAACGAGATACTAATGGGGTTGTGATTGTGACATTATTTTAACTACAATGAACAAGCTTAATTAATTAATCTTGAAAGATTCAAGCAATTAGAATTTTACAGCGGAATATCTTCCCTTGTCAGCTAAGCACACAAATAGGACACTCGACCGAATAAGTTGTTTAGTTGAACGCGTTCTCCAGGATGGGTTTACATTATAAAATATTATGTTGGATACACTTTTAGAATTATTTCCCCCGAGAGACAAGGTAGGATTGGATTAGGTTTTCCTGACTCTATGTCTAAATTTAGGAATTGTCTGTCTCGGTCGAACCAGAGGTCAGAGGTTGAACAGATAGAGAGAATTCCGGCTTATACTTATTGTATCATCGCATGATAAAAGGTTATTCAAGGAGATGGGACCACAATACAAGCCATATAGACCAAATTGCACAAAAAAATAGCTCCACTTCTCAAAATTCATTCTATTTTTAGAAGTAAATAAATTGTATTGATCAATATATTTGATTGAGTCGTTGAATTAGGAAAGGATTCGTTTTGTCATTGGTGCAATTTAAGGAAATCCCAAATCTTTTGTAAATTGGGAAACCAACATCTCTCCGTTACTTTTATTCAGCGCATTAATTGTTTAATTCGCATACGTCGTCAGCTTGAAGTTATTTCCTACAAAATGGAGATAAGTGTGCAATAAATTCTGAAAAGTAAGAAAAAAGAGTAAAAATTTTCTCATTAATCACAACACCAATTTGAAATCATGTATTGGTGGAATAATGATAATTAAGTACGTCCATCTCAAACCGAAGATTGATGTGTTAAGACATGCATGGTTAGAGTTTTGATTGAAGATTGTGACTTTTATGAGCTAAAAAACTTTTGTTGAGATTTTAATATCCTTTCTCATATCATTATTTCCCTCAACTCATCATCATACTACTACTCCGATGATGAAGTCAGTCACTTAATGAGTGTCACAACTCTTGTGTCTTAAAACTTTCTCTCCAAAAACTTAACTTTCTAACAACTTCATCATAAACAAGATCGTAGTCGTAGGACGTACGTACGTACTTCATTTGCCATTTGCCATTTTCTGACTCATGGGAGTTTGGCATCTCCCACTCAAAAAAAAAGACGCGAGAAAAATAGTCCTGTGGAAAAAAAAACTGTGCGCTTGTCCTTGTCGTGGGTCATTGTGAATTCCTCAAGGATTCATCCATTCATTCATTCATTTCCAAAACCGTAAAAGTCAATTTCTTTCTAAAAAACTTTTAAGATTGATCGGAGAAAGAATCGTTGTCGACAGATCGAGGAAAAAAAATTGGAGCAAAGAAATTCAACTTCCTCGGTCATTCGTTTCGTTATTTGTGGGTACTTTAAATGTGACATTCAGTGCAATGGATTTTGATGGCAATCCGCGATAATACATAACTATTACGTTCAGCTCTGACAACGGCCGCCGCCGCGGTCGCCTAACGAAAATACGTACGTACAGATACATAAGTCACCCAACTCGATTTACTTACAAGGGACAATTTTCAAATGTAAAATAGGAGTATGTAACTTATACCAGAAAAATTTCTGCTGCCATTTCCAACAAGGTTATTTAAACTCAGCGACTAAAAAAGTTTAAAATTGATTTGAGTTTGACAACCGTTGACTATCCCTTATAAATCCAAGTGGTTTTGGGGCACAAAAAAATGGAAGTAAATTCAGAGGACTACGATGGAACGAGGTTTTGATGGATGTTGGACCCACCCCTGTAATTTTAATTGGATGGCTATCAAAGGACTACTACATTGATTAATCGTTCTCTCTCTGCCCATACTACTACGGATACTACTACTCCAATCCACTCATCTATTATTTGCTCCGATCAGACTCAAATGCCCTCGTAATTCAATAAACCTTGAGAGAGGGATAGATATTCCTCCTTTTCAGATGAAAGTTACGTACGTTATACAACGAGACTGACAAATTGGGTTTGAGAGTGTGGACGAAAAACCCACTTCAAACTTCCGTCGTACGTACAGATTATTATTACTCATGCTGTTGTAGTAATTTGTGCGTACTATAAATACAGCATAACATGGCTTTAGGACGTAGTAAATCGAATCATGTGTAAGTGTAGGTCTGTTTGAGGGTAGTTCTGCCTTAATGGACGTCAATTATTCACAGATTTTATATGTCCGGCAGATCAAATTGATCCTCTAACGGAAAGTCAACGACTGGAAACACATATGGACATAATAGCTTGTCCAAACGAACTCGGAGTTTTTACCGACAGCACTATAAATAAATTTTCTCGATAACAATTCTTAGAAATTAAATGACTTCTGGTTCACTTGTGTAGTGTTATTATACCGACGCAAGACGACCTTTCACCTTTCACCGTCGACTCACAAAACTGTGACCTCAAGTCAAGGGGTGAATAAAATTACTTTGACAATGCTGGCTGATATTCAACTGGAGAATTGTCAATTTTGATTCCCACACTGGTACATTCCAACACCCTCAATTTTAATTTACTTACAAAATGAACTGGTTCAATTTGAGATCAGATAGCAGCTCAGTCGTTCGTGAGAATTATAGGTAAAGATACTCAAGAATTTTTTTTCTTCATATGAAGTTTTATTGCAAATGCATGATTCTAGGTTTAGAACCCATTGTACCGAAAGTATTTCCATATCTTTGATGACCTTTCTTACACACATTAGAATATAACGAGGAAAACACTGCATGATCCGTCGTTAAATTCAAAGGTCAACACGAAAAGTTATATAAAATTGTTTTGAACACATGTACTTTCTAGCTTACTGATTTTTTTGGCAAAGGTCACAAGTCAGAAAGTATTGTATGGTTCGAACTATGCCATTTTCACACTATGTATTTAAGAAAAAAAATTCACAAAACTGCTCTGTACTATTGTAGTTCGATTTTACACATGTAAGGGATTCCTTGTAAATCTGGAAATATACAGACGTGGAGTTGTTCGTAGCTAGCTGTTTTAAGCTCATGACTATTTGGCATTGAGTAGTTGAGAGGAGAAAGTCTAACAAAAAAAAGTGAAAGAAACAAGAAAAGTAGGTTTTAGCCTTGCTTTCTCCACTTTCTCCGGACAATGTCACCTGACTCCACGGCACAGGCAGTGGCAGAGGGAGAGCCGAGGGAAGGAAAAGGAAACGAGCCAAATTGAAGCAAACTTTCTTCTCCACTCCTCCAAGTTTAGTTTAGCACCTTAAGTAAAAGCTATTGTACGTGCATTAGGGATTACATCTCACTTTTCGCCCAGAAACGAAGTTTTAGACGAAGACGAACGTACGTACATTACATTTATATATATACACACACACACCCAAGAAAACACCCGACACTCGCTCCTCGTCTTTTTTTTCGTCAAGGAAATCTAATTCAGATTTGAATTTGAATAGGAGACAACGAAGAGAGGAGAGGGCCCGGAAACAAAAAAAAGTTTTTCTTCTACGCACATAGGAGTTTTATGGACCAACCCGAGTCAGAGTCAGAGTCAGATTGACGGATAATGTAACAAAAACTTTCCCGTTACATTTACCCTACCTGTGAAACCTTGCCATGCACGAGAACGTATTTGACTGGACTTTTCAACTAAATTGGATCTTATCACTCCCTAGGTGCAATTTGGGTTCAAGTTGTACATTTTTAAAATAAACGTGTATTAATTTACACATCACTCTCGCAAGCAACAAAATACGTACTGGTCTGAATATTTTCATGGTTTTTGCACAAAACTGGTAAGGTCAGGCTTTTGTACAAATGCTTTCACTATATGACCTCCGACCACTACGATTACGATTGTTATGTCCAATTAATATCCGCCAGTCTTTTCTATTAAATCTAAATTGCTACCTACGCACGATCTGGTAAGCACAATCCTTCTAATCATTTTTGTAATTAGGGCAATTAAATTTAATCTCTATCTTTGACGGACTTTGAAAGCTTGTCTGAGCTTTTTGTTATCCAACAAACTCCACCAAAATTGATTTTACTCTAATGAGTCTAAATTAGGCTTATTACCCTCGCCAGCGAAAATAGAAAGTTCAGCTACCGTATTCTATAGATATGGATACGTCGTCTGTTCTTGTTGAAAAGAAAGGATGTGAAATTTTATCCTCATCGCTGGTTGCACTAGACTAGTCCGTATTTGGTAAACCATGTTGGGTTCGATCTCTAGGACAATCAATGTAGAAATTCTCATGTAGAAGGTTTTCCTTACTCCCAAGAAAGCTAACAAATTCTGGTACAAAAATCCCCAATCAGTTGGAATATTTTTTTTAGCACAGGTAGGCTTTGATTAGACCAAACTTGGACGAAGTACGTGACGTAATATTTTTATCCGTATGTCAAATCCCAAATCCTGTGACACCTTTTTCTTTCCACTTCACCCTCTTAAACTCAAGTCCTTCATTAAAAGTTTCTGTCCTCATTAGTTTACAACTCCGTATGGAAAGAAGTGACTACGTACGTACGTATGAGAAGGAGGGAAGATCAGTGGAGCATGATGTCAAATGGATATAATTAAGCTTAGAGATGAATATTAATTTTCCAACAGGGAGAAATTCCATAGTTGTACGTTGTAAAGAACGGGAGTCTAACAAAAGGTGCAGTGCAATTATTTAAGGACTTTCATTCGCTTCCATGCTTACGTCATAGGTTTAGGAATTCTTAATTTTTGAGCTTACAAAATTCGTTTTTGGTAGTCTTCTGGAATATAGAAGTAGTTTAATTAAACTGAAATGTTTTTTATAGGTGTAAATGAATTTTGAATACATTTTCCAAAATAATACTACTCACCAGGGACACATTTTTGAAAAAAAAATACTATAATTTTGAAACTCGAGAGCTCAATTCCCTAGAGTCCGAAGGTAAATTAAAATTATTTTGAAATATCCTCGTTTATTCCGTTTTCTCACAAGGGAACGATTCAGGTGTACCTTCTATTTTTTAACGTGTCCTTTTGTGGACCTTTGTGCAAATTTCGACAAAATTTTAACTGCAGTAAAACGTTCATGCGGTCTAAAAAGCAAAATAAATATGAACCACTTGAAGTACTTACCTCGTTGGACTTCCATCTTATATCTTTAACACTAAAGTTTCCTCAAAAAATGAGAACGTACATACTAAAAGATAAACTAATTCAGACGGACGAAAAAGCGCTTAGTTTTTAGTGGAAGCGTCATAAGGAATAAGTATGGAAGCAACGGCGCTAAAGAAAAGCGCCCTGAGATCACTTAGCAAGTAAATTCCATCAAGTTGCACTTTGAGATGACAGCCGAGGGAGAAATTTTTACAAAAATGATATGGAGTCCATTTTAAATGCTCGCAGAACAAAACGATGGGAGTAAATTGTCAAATTTAAGTGCGAATATATTATCAAACATTACGAGTGCGGAAGAATAGGTCCAGAGCAGTGTGTGTAAGTAGTAAGGGGTGAAATTTATATACAAATGGATTATATCAAATTCTCCACATATTTTTCTATATAGCTAAAGTATATTATATCTTGCATACTTCTAAAAGCGAATTGCGTTGTTTGTAAAAAAAATTGTACGTTAGTACTTTCGACATTCCTCGTTAAAGAGTTTATTCAAGCGAGCATGCTATTATTTTTTAGGTCTCCTCTGTTGTCTTTTAAGATTATCAGCAACTTGAGAGGACAACTTCCATATTTGCTAAGTTTCATTTAAAAAACACACATCTGATGTACATACGTACAAGTACTAGAATATTATTTAACTTTATGACTAGAAAAATTCTACCCGTGAGAACTTCAAAATATCAACATTGCGTTCACGAAAATACGTTAGGTTTGCATTTCCCTTATAGAGGAAAGGAAAGACAATAACTAGTATTTTTTTCCGCACCGTAATCTACAGTTAAAATTTGGTGTATGGCCTTAGAATATGAGAAGATTTTTGAAGAGTTCAATTTTCAAATTGGATTTTTTGAAACACTCTCGTTGGATACTTGTATCCGACAGTTAATTGGAAATTTTCGGTGAATTAAAAGCACAATGTGAGCAGTCAAACAGATCAAATCTCAATACAGCTAGGTGGCAAGGGCTATTTCCGCTATTAGTAATTTTTTTTCTAAAACGACCTGTGTACTTCCCTAGTGAGTTATCATGGAAGTAGTACGTAAAGTCGTCGTCATTTGTAACATTTGACTCTTCAGAGTGAGGATTTTCTATTTGTGAGGATTCTATTCAATCCTAATCCGCTCTGCTCTGAAGAACATTCTCTGTAAGCTCATTAGAATGTCTCTGAGTCAGTTTCAGTAAGACGTATTATTCTGGTCCTGCACAGACTAAGATTATTCAACATTTCTCTCCTTTTCCTTCCTACAATTCGCATTCGCATTCGCATTCCGCCCTAAGTGCTTCGCAACACTCACTCAAGTCTACTACTACATACTAGGCAGGTCCTATGTAGTAGTCCTTGGGTTTACAACCGGAATTATATGAGTGATTTATGCACTTCCCAGGGACATTCATTACACAATTCAAAGATAGCACTTCACTGAGCTCCCAATGCTTTGCTCAATTTACTTTCACTTCAGCTCTTCAAATTCAAATTCAAACATTTCATGGGCTTCCCAGTCCAAGTCCAAGTGGAAGACGGATTTGCTTTCCCAATTTCAAATTGGACAAATGTTTCACTCATTAGTTCTAGTATATAGAAAATTACGTATGTTCTAGCTTAATTGAGAGAAAATAACCTAGCAGTAGATAACATTTTTAACGAGGACCAATTTCAGAATGTAAATTAACATTTTGCTAACAAGGGTCGTGCAAAAAGTACGTATTGAGTTCAATGTGGTCTCAGATAGTAGATAGTACATATTGGTAATAAATTTGGGCGTGGGTCAGCAACTGCTGATTGAAATGGACACGGACTTGGTTGGATTTCTTAATCAAACGTATAGAAATTTATCTGTAACGAGCACTATACGAGAATGACGAAGGAAATGGTATTGGTTAAATCGAACGGATTAATATTGGCATGATTACAGACTTTCTCCCTTTGGATTTTTCTGGTCCAGTTCATGTCTAGCAATGCAATGTATTTATTTTATTTTTGTGTCACAGTTTCCTGTTCTCTGAACTAGAAAGCTTTAAAAAGGAACTGGAACAGTAGTGCCGACAAAAAAAAGTCGACCGACTCATTTTTTTTTCTTCTCTCTCTTTCTCAACTACATACTGTTGGTTGCACTGCACTGAAATGAGAAAATCGATAAGACTAATGGTCCATTTATTTGGTCCGTATAACTCAGCTAACTCACAGAGAGAGAGAGAGAAAGCTAGAGGGAGAAAGGACAATGCAACGCAACACACTTAAGCCTGTTTTTATTGATAATCAACAATATACTCTTCCGTAAAAAAAAAGCTTTCAACCCGCTAAAGTCAGATTAGCCAAGAAGTCGTCTTATTTTTAGCGAGGAGGATCATTCCAGTCAAGCTAAGAAAAAGATAAACAAAAGGGAATTGGGCACAAAATCATAGTGCGGAATTTCCAGACGCCACGGAAAGCTAATCTCTCTTGGTCGGTTTTATGAGGTAGTTCATGATATGTACAAGAATTTGTTTGTTGTGCTCATTGAGGGTCTCACATTCCAGACGCGATTCGTACTGTGTACTGTTTACTCATACCAATTTACTGCATAGTGAAAATACTATTAGGCTTAATATTTAGTAGTAGGGAGAATTTAAGACACTGCTCAGGAGTACGAGTACCAATTGTGACCTCGACTTACAGAATTCAATTGATCTGGCGGTTCCCTAAAACGCAATTTCATGTCGAGGTATTTGGTCCAGTAAAATAACATCCAGTCCATCCAATCCAGAATACTGTCCTGGACTGGACTCCTGGAGCTATGATGTGCTTACGGAATGTAAGTGCATTATTATTTTAGGTTTGAAAACAGGATTAGAGGACTCGGAGTATTTCGTTCAAACTAGGAGTGGCATTAATGGATGGGGTAACTGTATTTACAGACGCGTCTCAGTTGAGTTGTTGTTGGTTGAGACGACTACGGAGTTCTACTTCTACGTAGTTTCTATCCAATCCATGGAATGTGACAAGTCTACCAAATTAGATCTTGCACTCTCCATCAAGGAATTAAAGATCCACGGAATGTGATAACCGAGTAGCCTATTCAAGAGCTCTATTCTAACGTCCAGTTTTAGATCTGGTCATTTTCTCTAGCCCCATAAATACTTCGTCTCTATCTCATCAAATCCCCAAATGATCACACTAATGGTTGTCCAGACCACTAAACTGCCTTTCCAAACCTGTACAGACAGGGCAGGACTCCCAACGTACACACGTAGCTAGTGGTTACAGGACTTGGACTTGGACTGGACTGGACTGGACTTGGAATCCTAGGAATTTTCTTTATGACCAAACTCAGTCGGGGAGAAAGTCAAGCGGGAGGCGGAGAAGCGTAGATCTAATCAATCCACTCAAATATCTTCCTTAAATTCTTTTTTCGCTACCATGCTATGGCAATGGAAATGGCACGATGGACTGACTGTGGTGGTGTACATTTACTGACTTCCTTCCTGACCGACCGAGTTGGACTACGTACGTACGTATGTACGTACGTAGAATTGCCAGGAAACGTGGGTAACTTCTACGATTAATACGGTTGAGTGCTACTACTACTGTCCTATGAAAGTAGATGGGGATGAAGACTTGCAATAAAATTTTATGTATCGTTCATGAAGACCGTTTTTACCGGTCAATAAATTATCGCGTAGTCAACGGAAAGTCTAGAAGAAAGTTGTTTGCTTTGGAAATAAGTCATTTGAATGGTGACATAAATCCCTTCAAGGAAGTGACTCAGCTAGTATCTCTCTGTATTCACAATCTTGAGGTTTTTGGTTTTAACGATTAATCTTTTTCTATGACTTGAGTTTAGGTCAAATCTCTAAATCTTAGAAATCTGATGCAAAAGTGGGAGATTTTGTGTTGGATCTCAATACTCCCAGTATGTTCCGGATGCTATTTACCTGATTCTAACGATTTTACTTAATTACCTGTATGCTAATTAATAATGAATGGGCACCAACTCCTGTAAGATGTTCGAAATTCTTTCACCAATAAACTTCTTTGAAAATATAGACAAGTTTAATTCAAATTAAACTTGTCAGGTATCCACAATTAGGTTTCGTGGCCAAGAAAAGGCGAGAATGCTGCAATGATCTGAATTGCCTTCGACAAATGCACCGAATTCTTGTGAAACTAAGAGTAGGATGATGTGGGAGTCCAATGCAAGATGCCTTGCCCTAAACACAATGAAAGGCAAAGAAAGCGGAACACAATGGAAAGCCCAGGAGAAAGTACACAAGAGAAAGTACACTGGAGAAAGCCCGGTCTTTCTGAAAAGTTTTGAAAGGGAAGGAGAGGACAGGAGTAATTACTCCGATCGCAATAACAATAGATATTAGCCTGAGGGGGCTTAAAGGGAAGAATAAAACAAGATCCTTGAACAAACAAGCCAACCCAAAGTCAAAGAAAAAAAGTACCCCTTCCTTTCCTTACGTATGTCTGGAAAACTCTTCTCTCATTTTCTTTACTACTTATACACACGTATGTACCGAGCTTTCGCATAGTTTTTTGAAAGAAAAAAAAACTCATACGTGCCCAGAGCAAAAGTTTCTTAGTAAAAGGGCAAAGCAAAAACTCTTACAAGGGATGGTGTACGGATGAAAATTTAGATTGACATTACGCAGACAAGACTGACCTATTCCGTATTACAAAAATTTAGATCTGCTGTGAATTTACACCCTGACGGTGTTCCTTGTTAAGGAATTTCTCATACGTACACTGCCGGACTTTTTGAATCAAATCTTTCATAAGAGAAAAAGTCGGATTGAATGTGATGTGTGGAAACTCTTCAATTTGCCTTTTCCCTGTCCTTTTATTTGTTCCTTCTTTCCGTTTGGCAAAGCAAATAACAAAGGAGGAGTAGTAGGAGTAGAAAAAGACATGCAGACATTCTGGGAGAACCCGGCTAATGTCACTCAAGATGTCTTGAACAAACAAAAAAACTTGAGAAGAAACTTTGTTCCAGTGTCACTCCTTGCCCTGTGGTCTCTTCAAAATGAACCACATATTATTTCCGGAATGCCACAACCACACACTTTGTTTTCCATGGCATGTGACAACAATGAAGAGTAGTACTGTAGGTTGGTTTTGTATGAAATCTCTCTACCCTGTCGAAAATTCTCGACCTCCGCCAATCTTATTTTTATTTTTTTGCGAACATCGGTTTTGTGTGTTGATTTGCTCATTATCGGCTGAAATCGGGATAGCATTAATCCATGATGGCTTGAATGTGATAAAGTGCCAAATATGCCTCGTTTTAAACTACATGGATTATAGTGGTTGTTAGAATTCCTTTGGTATTTCCTGTATACATATGATATTCCAAATAAGACTAGATATAACTTGAAACTACTGTACTTTGAAATGAAACACCCCCTTAACTGAACGAACGTTCTTTCCTGTTCTGGAAGTGAAACTCCGCCCCTCAAGAATTGTTGTTCAAATAATTTCCTGACTCACTCACTCTCACATTCAGTTGAAGTGTTTGGGAGTTTGGGAACGTGAAAAGAACAAGAGAAATCAAGTGGGAAGTTAACATGGATCTAAAGGGAAGAATGAACGTGATGGTAATTGTGAATCGAGTGATACAAAACGTGAGTATGGGAAGACTGGGCTCTCCCCCCATTAAGGATTCTAATGGGGATGAGAAACTCATGAAGAAGGCGTGAAAGTTCCATTGGACACTGTCTAAATGGAATAGAAATAGGACCATCAATTGAAATCATGACGTCGTTGATTTTGGCACTCGCCGTTAAGGAAAACCAATTCAGTTCACCCTACCCGAGCCTTAGGTTCACACACGCTTTCAGTGTCCAGACTTTCTCTAGAAAAGTCTACGGGAAGAGGAACCAGAAAAAAAGATAGAAGGAAAACCCAAGAAAACCAAGAAATACTTACAAGGTGGTTCCTAACCTTCTTTGGAAGTTGGAACCCTGTGAATTCTCATGAGATTAGAAAATGGGGTAAAAATCTATGAACCACCCTGAATGATTTTTGTGTGTGTGGTTCCAGTACATCGCTATTATAAAAATCCATAGCTTTTGCTTTTCGTTTGGACCAAACGAGAGACAAATCTTGTACACTTCGGTAGTGCTGCAACCGATCAGGATCAACCCTACAACCATACGTACATAGAATAAATTTATGTTTGGAACAAGTTGAGCGAGAATGACTGATTCGATGTTCCGTCCAAATTTTGCCAAGATTTCGTCTTATCTGATTTAGAGAAAATTTATTTACTTCTACATCAATGAAGCCTCCTTTTTGGGGTGAAAGCTCAGGATATACAACCCAATCGATGAGAAAGTGATTCTAATGGGTAGATACGAAATTTTTGCATACCAGTTTCGAAAGTAGCCGAAACTTTGAATGACCAATTTTTCTTTGTTCAAGATTTACCATGTCTTTTGGGTCAATTTTACTTACTATTCTGGGGATCTCTGTAAACCGCTCGCGCAATAGCACCGTGGACTATCATTAAATTTCCGTACCAGTTCATTCTGATACCAATCTTTCCAAAATTTTTGCAAAGTTTGGTACAAGAATGAAACTAATACCGACAGTTTGAGGAATGAATCGGAACAAGCTATTGCGTCTTATCTACAAAGTTTCAGCATAATCCTCCATGATTAAAACCCGTCCCACTCACAGTCACAGTTGATTTCGTTAAGAACAAAAGTTTTTACAATACTGATTGTACAACTGTTGCAATGGAAGTGGAGATTAAGAGTATTGGTGCGGAAACTGTCCTACCCTGATTCTGAGTGGTAAAATACTTGACAAAGATATAAATAACGACTAAGCATGCAGTCAAGTATTAATATCAGTACTGTCCAGTGAGTAGAAAGCAAAGAAAAAACTTTTTACGGCCAGCCTTCTCAGATATCTCTTAGAAAATTTCTTCTTCAGTGGTATTCCAACAACTTACGTAGCTTTAGTTTAGTTTTTTGGCGTATGTATGCATGCATGCGAATTGCGAAGAAGAACTACAGTATCTATCTATCCAGTGGTTCATACATAAGTTTGGGAGTTATCCAGGAATCCTTCCTACTTTCTCCTCTGCCAAATGTGAAAATAAAGTTTGGCAATAAAAAATACCACTGTGGAATTTTTGAAATAGTAGTTGAAGAAGAATGGGGTGATTTTCAAACTCAGTGAGCAAACATCAGAATAGTCAAGTAACCGTAACTGCTTCCGCGAAAACAGTTGCGGTTCCAGAAATTTTGCCTCTGTGGACCAAATAGCCTTTTTTCTGAAATATTTTTAAGTCTTACTGTGAACGAACCTGGTATTCGTTTTAACTGGGCCTGGGCCGGGCCCACTTCCAGAACCGGCTCTGCCCGACATAATGTCTGACAACAATTTATCAATCCAAAATTTTACAACTTTTGATGATGAGGAACAAAACTAGAGAGTTTGAGTTGGAATTCAGTCCTAGAATGGAATTCCCTGACGTCAGCATAAGCCGCATCATCAAAACTAGACGACCACCATACCAGTAATAAGTAGTTTTCCAAATAGTTTTCCCAAATTACTTATTTAAAATACTCTCTCTTGAGAATATTACTAACCCAACCAGCCAACGAGTACCACTCGTCGTCAGAAAACTTTAAAATTGGGATAGTTGTAGTCCAGGCAGTCGAGTCGTACTACGAAGTGAGAAGAAGAAAGTTGTGGAATGTCGAAAGTGAAAGTTTACGAGGAAATATGAATAAATCGACTTTCACTCTTTCTTTCCAAAATTAGACATGAGGAGCACAGGGCTCGTGTAGCAAATGGCCGATTTTGATACTTCATCCATACCATCTCTCTCTCTCTCAAAAGACGAGACAGGACGGACTCAAGTGATAAATTATGCACTGCACTTGCACTAGACACTGTATGCCATTACAAAACGAGTCCGACAGTTACCATATGTTACGGACAATCCTGAAAATCATATTTCACGGGGAATTTGGAGTTCTAACCTATACATTTGCATGAAAAATAGGCGGGTACTATTTTATGCTAATTAGGGAGAGTATTATTACGCTCAGTAATGTAGTGTCTGGCAATACACGATTTCGCATTTATTTTTTGAATACGCTGCCATCTGCGAAAATCGTGAAATGCCATTACGCTAGCGAACCCTGAGGCTGCCTTCCTGATTTTTATGAATGGACTACTCATGATTTCCCTGATTTTAAGAATTGCCCGCACTATAACCTAAGACATAGATGGAAGTGGATGGAATGCAAAGCAAATGGTATCTCAATCATAGGAAAAACCGTGTCTGAGAAAGTTGAGGACTAACAGGGGTCTGTCTATACTAACAAGACTTGTTCTGAGATTTCTCCCTCGTTCCCGTTGTTAAAGTTGAAAAAGCAAGTAGTAGTAGTAAGAAGAGTAAGTTTTGGGGAAGGAAGGAAGACCACGAAGAAGAAGAGTAGCCGAGAAAGTTTTACAATGGAAAGTCTTCTTCTTGGTAAGTAGTGAGAGCGAGACTACTAGTAGTAGAACTCCAAATGGCATCATCCATACATTACCAACTAAGAAGTAAGTAAGAAGTGAAGTAAGAAGTAGAAGTCCAAACTAGGCTAGGATGGGACTGACTCGTCAGTCCAATGTTACCAAAGAACCTGAATGGAATCATTGGAGCAAAGTAACTCATTCCAAGGAATAAGATTAGTTCAATTAAGAACTCCAATCCATCCACATGATTTTATCCGTTTAACTTTACTGGGGATTTCAGGAAAAGACGATTTCTCTCTTAATTCACCATTTATGACCCCCAGCCCCATTCTCTCCACGCACTTATCTCATCTCACTTTACTTTTACTAAGGGGAAAATGCACAGAAGCAGCTCATACATAGGACAGGAAGGGAGTAGTAGATAAATCAACCCCATCAGCATTTCTCTACTGCTTGGTAACTTTCTTAGAGAAAGTCTAGTTTGAAAATCTGAGTCAGTCGGATGAATCCCATTAACTCATCCTACGTACATTCACGGGAGAATGAATAGTAAAATTCTCAAATATGTATAAGAAAAAAATTCCCACGCGTACACCATCGCCATACCCATACCCATACCCCCATTTATTAGAATCAGGCGCCACTCTTCCCAACCCTTAATGGACAAGGACAGTTTGTAAGGTAGTAATTTTTTCTACTTTCTCCATTTCAGTCATTTGGTTAAGTGAATTGGGTTTTTTCTTCTAGCTTCTCCACGAACAAATCACATTTGTAGATTACTCGGATTTTTGTGGATTAATTTCGTAAAAAGGAATGCATGGGAGCGTGAATAGTAGTAGCAGTTACACGCAGCATTCACTCATATTTGAGTAAAATTTTTGACAGATGAAGAAAGGAGTCTCAGGCTCACACAAAAATACGTTTGTTCTTGTCTCTCTTCCTTACATAATCACAATTTTCATTGATTTTTACACAAAGTAGGGTCGAAATTTGTAGGGTCTTCTTGAAAAAATGGATACCCTGTCTTTCACACCTTTTCTTGCTTTCACCACTTTCTATTACTACTAGAAATTATGGTAGAGCGGTACAAGATATTCTTACCAAAAATACGCCCTATTAAATGAACACACAACCTTATGTCCTTGAATGTCAATTCATGACTGCGTCTACGGACTGAAGACTTATGGTCCAAGACAATAAGATTTTGTTTTTGAAGCAAACTCCCCGGACACGTTTGTAATGCCAAAAACATTATAACATAATTGTTAAGGAAATGGAGTGAAAAGGATTCTAGACACGCAAAATTTTGCATACGTACGATACGACATGTCCATCCAAGAAGAGCTGGGCAGGCAGAACAGGCCATTAGTTTGGAACAAGAGTCTTGATAAATATTCCAAGCTATCAGTCCCAATCCCTGACATATTCTTTCTATATACATACATGTACATGTACATGTGGCCATAGTTTCTAGGGACGAATGAACAAACGCCAGCATATGATCTAGTAGATATTGATATGTATCTTGAGAGACATGAGGAGAAATGGTGTGTTGGAAGAACCTGTCGGAAGTGGGATGATTAATGGAACCCGGAGGTGAGTTCTTATGAGGAACCCATACTCTCAAGCAGAAGCATGCATTTGTATTTGCCACCAAATGTTACTCCTCCGCGTACGTATCTCACGTACGTTCGTTCGTTACATTGAACGTTATTTTCAGGCAGGTATACAACTTCATATCAAAAGACATGTAAGACAAAATGCCGACATTTTGGTTATATTTCAACCAGAAAAAAAAGGAGGATGAAAACCTGGATGGGTCTCTCTTCAGTAGTGAAGGTCTCTTTGTAATCCACATGTACTATGCAGTAGTAGTGGCAGTGGCAGTGACGATGGGTTTGAAAAACATAATGCGCTCATTCTTCCGGAGAAACACGCTGTACGCACTCATATTCTCTCTGACATGAGGTTTTTTCCACTTTCACCACTTTCACTCTTTCCCGAGCGGTTTAACCCATTGTTGGTTTCAATCTCACGAGGGACAGTATTCGATTGTGAATTTGAAAAATATACCCCCTTGTTGTTCTTTAGTGATTCGAATATTTCATTACGGTACAATTAGAGAATTTCTCCAATGCTTTGACTACCAATTCTACCAATTGTATCAACCATGTACTCGTTCGTAATTAGCAGTGCTGGTAATTAATAAAAATTTGCAGTGGGTGTCTATGAACGTGGAACACAGACATTCAATTGTGCACAGTATTCTGAATTTTGCACCATGATATTTCTCCTTGTCAATAAGAATAGGAAAGAAAATTCAATGCTCCCTCACCCACACCTACTGTACTGTAGTGGTACGTACGACTACTACAACTACAACACAAAAATACAATACATATGTAGTACAATAGGAGACTCTCAAAATTTATTGGGTGCTGGTTGGCGGGTGAGCGGGCCGGGCGGGATGGGAATTGTTGAATTGGAAATTTTAATACGTTGGAAAACGAGGGAGCAGCAAGGAGAAGAAGAAGAAGAGAAAAAAAACGGGTGTGTTGGGATGATGTTGAAATTGAATTGCCGATCCATATCTTGTATCGTGTGTATGAAACAAGGGAGGACGCAATTTGAAGCTATTGCTTCTATATCCTCCTCTATAACGTTCCTTCCTTCTACTTCTACTTTCTTCTCTTGGGTTAATATTTGTTGAGAAAATTCAGTCGAATCAAAGACGGTGCGGAGGCTAGAGTCAAAAACTGAAGATTTATGGGCTATATAAATATTTGCTTTGAATTATGTATCTGTATTCATCAGGTACTCCTGTAATTCTGAGAGGTACGTACACGGGTACAAGGAATATGGCAGCCAATTCAAACTAAGCACGGCTCTCATTTTCTTTAGTACTCGTACCAATCCTTTACGTCATGTCATAAAAACTAACACGGCGAGAAAGGAGAAAGGAAGGAAAGTAAAGTAAAAGTAGAACTAGACTAGAACTACAACCTGCAAACACATCATGTTTTTAGACGATTCAACATTTACATTACTTCTACAACTACAACATTCCCATGAATTGAATTGGCTCCCAAATCTTTACAGTTAGGATTATTCGGAAAGTATGGACTGTAAAGGTTACATACATGCTTCGCCTCGCAAAAATTTGGTTACGACTTGTGTCGGAATGATATGAAATGAACTAAAGTTCTCTCGGTTTTTCAAGAGTAGTGTGAAGAAAAGGTGCGTCAGATGCACTATAGACGGTAGTTGGTTTTGTCAATGAAAAGTTGTTGTTGCCAACTCCATTTGGTAAATACAAGGAGAAAAAGTGTTGAAATACGAACGTAATGAAACGGATCGTTTGTATAATCGGGTCAATTCTAACTTTTGACAAGTGGTAAACTGACTGGAATGTTTGTTCTGCGGTCTGCTAAAAGTGAAACCATCTCAAAGTGAGTCAATGAATTTTTCTCTCGTTTGGATTTTACAATATACCTTCCATTCTGCCTTGGGAAAATTCATCAAGTGCTAATAGGGAAAAACTACAGTTCTGAAAATCACCTTCAAAACAACTACTAACCATTACAATCCAATCCAACGGGGTGCATTGAAAATATATGCCATGTCGGACTGAGATTGTTTGACATTGGATTTCCCCGTCAAGATCAATTCCTAATTATTGAATTATTATCAAAATCACTTTATTGTCAGCTCTGAATAGCTAAATTGCCATTCAATTCAACTAGAAGAACTAATTGAACTAAGGTTACAAATCAAAGGTGGTTCTATCTCCTGACGTCCATATTGTTTCGAGGCAAGCAGATTGTGTAATAAGGATATGGCATTTGCAATTCGTAACTTTTTTTTATTTTTCTTAGAGAAATCAACTAACCATTACACAGGTTGGTGTGCATTGTCTTGTGTGTAAATTAATGCGAGCGTATTTCGATATATGAAGAATTCTTGATCCCAATTCAAACGCAAATAAATGTAATGTATTCGTACTTATTTTCATAGTGGTATTTATTTGGGTATGCATTTCAAATAGTACATTGATATGTTCAACGATTATAATTATTCTCTGGATATTTATGATAGTCTATAAAATACTTGACAGAAATTATAACATCACCATCACACAGAAACTTACAAAAATAGGCTCTAATGTAGTATCGAAATATAGTTTCGAAACAGAAGGATCGTGAAATTCACTGCAAACTGTGCCTTCATAAACACACGAGCTCCCTACGTTGTGAACTATAACGAAACAGATGGGACAAAGAAAGGGAACTCTGAACACAGGGTGTCCCTGGAACTTGTTATGTACGTACTAATCGTGGGACGTCTAGTGTTTGCGACGTACGTACGTACATTGAAACTCATTCAACATTTATACCATCGGATCACATCGCGTCCTTCTACATAGTTTTCCTTTTCCAGCTCAAACATTTCTTTTCAAGAAATGAGAATGAATCTTCGGTAAATATTTTGGAGAAAAGCCAACAGAGAAAGAAAAGGGCTTCGCTGACTCGGTATTATATCACTCAAAATAAATGCGTTGTAAGCAAAGGGCTGTGTTCGAATGGCTGCTCCTACTGCATCTCATTGTTTGCAAAAACATACTAGAAAATATTTTGCGAGCCAAACCAAACCCTATCCAACCAGCCTGGCCTGCCTTTCGTATGTTCATAAATATTTTTCGTGACGGAGAAATAATGACAGGTTTTCCTTGGTCCTGTTTCTGTTGGTGTTCAATGAGCCGTACGATTTCATGGGATACCTAATGTATCTATTGTTACTTTCTCCTCCGTCCTCTCGTCCGTCCCGTCCCTTATGTAGTACTGTAGTGGACGACCCAAACACAACACACTACTGCTAATAATAAAGGCAAGTGTCAACATGTCACTCATTAGGACATAAATAATGAACTCTGGACTGAGACTGAGACTGAAACTACCATACCGGAGTCTGGAGTCTGTGTTTAGCTTCCAGGAGCTTTATTGTGTTCTGTTCTCCTCTTGTTCACTTAATATCATTATTTCAGAGTAAGTCAAGTCAGCCTCCGCGCGCTGCTCCCTGTTCTAACAGACCCAGTCAGTAATGACCTTTTCTCATACAAAAGAAACTCTCATTAGTTCCAGAGACACACGGGGCAATGGGAAGGCAAGGCAAGGCAGTGCAGTGGCTTAATAAAGAACACTGCCCTGATTCCACTGCTTCCAAGTATTAATAGTATTATTATTACATGGGATAGGGTGGTCCATGGATTAAAGATCAAAGGGATTAGAAAACAGGGCGTCATGATAAACCACAATGCAGCAAGTAATACATATGGTAGGTATTATTACGGATTTCATACTAGTGTAGTTTTAGAAAATAGGAATCACAGGCCACCGAGCTCAAACTGCCAAATCGGTTTTATTACACAAAGGTCTGTCCTTGTCTTTTCGCTGCGCTGTAGTGGGGGTGCGCTTACAGAGTAGGTATTAGGCAACGTGTCGTTGTTTTTCCAAAGGACATTTCTCATCAGTCACCTTAAATCTTGAGAAATTCAGCGATATGGGAATTCTTTTATAGAAAAAAGAATACAACAGTAGACAATTTTAAAAGTAAAAGATTATGAATTTTTAGTTTTTAGAAATCTGGGTACAAATTAAACTACATACAGTTTTTTGAAACTGAGGAAACATTTATTTCATGCTAGCAATGAGAAATTTCGGTTGTGTTTGAAATGTTGTATGCTTTTGATTAAATACATATTCAGAAATTCAGATCCACTCTTTCGACAGCTCAGGCAGGGTAAGATTTTCACGACAGTTTTAAACCCAGTGAAAATTCAGTGTGATGCACATAATATAGTTTTAGACATGTAAAGATAGAGTTGAGCCCTTCAAGTTTTACTAGTTACATTTTGGGGCTCTCTGGGCTAGAGTTTCTTGAATCCTCATTATAAGGTTTGCAGAATTACTTTGGCTTAGGTTATTTTCTGATTTTGGTCCACTCTAATTGCATGGCCGTCATTTTCATCTTTCAGCTAAATATGTACACACACGACCACTTGGTTGAGGCAACATGGTCAAATTTAACACTACACGGTGCATGAATTCTTATCTAAAAAGTAATGAAAAATGAAAAATACAACTCACCCCAATGAGTAGGAACACAGGGACGATGAATGAGACGAGCATGCCTTTTTCAAGTGACATCCAACAATAGCTTCGCGTCTCGTAACCATCCGGACTCACCAAATAACTCGTCTACAATAAAAACAACAAAGACAAGAATATACCTGGTTAGTACGTATATTTCAGAAATACTCAACATCAACAATTTGATTTTATCATTAACAAAGACCCAGGGTCCATTAAATTTTATGTAGCTCGGCTCAGGCTCAACCCCTCTTTAATGAAACGTTTAATGAGGATTTTAACAATCCTGCACTTTATTTAATGACACGATAACCCAAAAAACATTATTATTCCATGAAACTTCACGGCTGAATCCGAATTGGCATTTAACTACTGTTCACATAAATTCCTGGACACTAAACTGTATCGCTATTCGCTACTACACTTCGTAATGGAGATTCCATTCCGTCATTCTTTCCTGATTAAGTCATTCTATGGGAAATAATTTTATAGTAGGAAGTTAAAAACACTAGGGTTAATAGGAATTTCCAACGCAATTGAATGCTGCCTCGCCTGCCTGCCTGCAAGCCGTCCGCCTCAACTCCAGTCCATTCTCATTAACTTAATTTCTCTTCTCATTTTCTCAAAGAATTGCCGGAATTTTTTTTTGCGCAGTAATTTCATCCCACCATAATAAACAAGAGCACTCAAAATTAGCAAAGAAGAAATTAAATATTTTATACACTCCGCTTACGCCTGTCATTTATTTGGACCATTTGGATTGCATTTGCATGAAATTCCATGGCGTGAGGAGTATGGCTCTGGCCATGGCCCGTGCGAAATTTATTCTGACCTAATTGATGCGCTTGAGAGGCCGAGGCCGAGGCCTAGACAATTTTCATACACAAAACATGTATGTGGGTTGGCACATTTGGCTGAAATAGCAGCAGCCAGCAGTGCAGCGCAGTGTTATTATAAATTGATAGGATTAATGAGTTGAGTATCATTGAAACTTGAGAGCCTCCGACTCTCTCTCTCTCTCTCTCAAAATTTATAGTCCACCCACAAGTAGAAGGAAGGAAGAAGAGAGAAGAGGAAGAGGGGTAAAACCCAACGACCGAGAAAATTGAACTTATGAGTCCAAGACTCTACTTTTCTACCACAAATAGAGGAAAACACCAAAATAACAAACAACGTGAGGAGGATGGAGAAAGCAAAGCAAACAAGGACCAACCTTCCGTAGCAATACTTATTTAAAGAGTCATATTTATGAGAGTGAAAGTACTCTCTTTGGATCTATCTATTTCTACAACATTATTTTACACTTTATATGTTAGAGTCTACTGCACAGCTAGATTTATTTCACTTCACTATTATGTCACGTGATTCGAAAATTAGCATTGTGCTGACAATGTGTGCAACAACATTGGAACGTATTTTTAATAAAATGTATAACGATTTGATCTGGTGAAAGTTGATTCTCCCTTGTCATCCAAAGAATAACTGGTACTGGACCATAACAAATGTGAATGAGAAATATTCAAAACCACGATTCCAGAATTTTGTATGCACAACCATGAATCAGGAATTTATTTCATAAGTAGTATGCATGCATGAGAATTCTGGAATTCATGAGCACTGAATGCGTACTTTTGAAATGTCTTCTGTACAAATATTGGGTAAGTAAAGTAATATTTTAAATGTCAGACCTTTATTTCGAGGGTGTCTCGTGAATTTCCATTCCGAATGTTTACGTTCACACAATGTACAGTAAGCTATTTCTCCATTCGTAGATCTCAAACCTCTTTTTAAGAACACCTTTTATGGCAGTAGAATGTTTGTATTTCAATTGTAAATATTGAAAATGTTTGCCATTTTCTTGGTGAGTTGTATCGTATCGTATGTAAGAAATGTCTGACAAGGAAAGTAACCCAAGTGTTACCACTAGAAAGTGAATTTTTACAGAGACTTATTCCAAATACTTTCTTCATAAGATTCCCGTAGAATTGAAATTGACGTAGCAAAATGGGAAATCTTAATTTGCAGCCGAGTCTAAGGTATATGAATAATTAACGACCAAACTCCAGACTTAACCTGAAATACTTTTTCTTGTTATTCCTACACAGTTTCAATTTCAGGTAAGCAAAACGCCAAAAGCGTATGTACAACATAATTTGGAAGTTTACCAAAGTAGAAAGGATGCGAATAGAATAACAACACAGCATAAAGCGTGTGGTTGAGCAATAGTACTCTATTTTCCATGCCAAACCACCGTCCGCGCCCAACCCACCTCATCATAAACAAATGAATTATGCAGTCAAAACTCTATTAGGGACTGTTTGCCCACTTTTCTCGTAATTTAGGCATCAATTACTAGAACTGCTCCAGGCAGGGTTGGCCCACAATATTTATTCATATGTAGGCCGACCAAAACCCATGCCGTGGCTGCTGAGCTGAGTCTGAAACAAAAATAAATAAACATGCCAAACGTTTTCTACCTGGAATCCTTCGTGGAAAGTAATTGTAGGATAGCCCAAAGTGGACTTTTTCTACTGTTAGAAATATGAACAGAATTTGATATTTTTATACCGGAGGTACAAATCCAGGTGTTTACACTCCTTTCAGTGAATGTTTAAGTTACAGCCAATTTATTTTATTCTGTAAAGATCAACCCCTTCCAACGGTGACTGATCGAATTGCTCAAATTTAACCTGTGTCTTTAACATAAACATGTATGGAAGTTATAATAGAGGACATGAGACAAGGAAGTGAAAAAAAAAGTGACGTTTGGACGAGACGACGAAAGGTCGGCTTGCTTTCTCTTTCAAAAGCTTTGAAGAAGAACCAACCAGATTTATCCCAAGGGATATTCCAATCTAACTCACCTACTACTACCTTGGAACACAGCAGAAGCAGAAGCAGAACCAACCGGAGTCACAAACCTCTTTTTCGTCGCCAAAACTCAATGCCGGCTTCCATGTTCCATTTTCTTTTCAAATTATCCAGTGCAGGGTGTTTCAAGGACAATTTATTATCCAAAGGCCAAAGGCTCTCATGAATTTCTACCTTTATTGCCTATTCCAATGACTTCCAATCCGACCGACTCGACACTCGACTAGGCATTTATTTTGGAACAGCACAGCACGCGATTACATTGTTTCCATCATTGTCAACATTCTGTGCCCTGTAGTTCAGTGTAGTACTTCGGAATAGATGACGATGACCGAAATAGTGATAGTGTATATGAAAAGAACACGAGATGAGCATAGGTGTTCCAACCACCACAAAAAAATTTTACCCAGTCAGACCATCGGAGACCAACATAATTTCTGAGACACCCTCTTCATCTCACTTTAAAGAGAAAGACTCGTCAGAAAAATACAACCGAAAATTATACATGGAGAGACAGCCCAGCCCGTACGGCCTGACCTGGCCAAGCCCAACATGAAATTTCCACAACCAACGAACTGTGAGTTGAAACGTATGAATATTTATGTGAATTTTTTTGTTTAAAAAAAATGA
>JAQGCB010000016.1:0-49589 GCA_034698835.1 Protaphorura tricampata
TCGGGGTCTATGAGCGACGATAAGGCCAATGTAGTCCTGCTTGCGGGAGAATTACTGAGGGTACTTGAAAACATTTCTACCGATTCCGCGTTAGGGTTCGGAACATTTGTGGATAAACCGGTCAGTCCGTTTGGGTCTGCTGGTATTGGAGAGTAAGTTACTTGACAGACGAAAACATTTTCATATTATATATCGACACTTAAATCGGGAAAATGTTTAAATATTGAATGGTCTACACAGTTACAGTTTTCAGAACAATTTGCAACTGACAAATGGAGTGACTGGTTTTAAGGAAATGGTTGAGGCTATAGTAGTTAGGGGCGGTAGTGATGGACCGGAGAGTCAGGGAGACGGAATGTATCAAGCAGCCATCTGTTCTGCAGATATTGGATGGCGAGAACATACGCGACGCCTTCTATTGGTTGCCACTGATGCCGACTACCATCGCGCAGGAGATGGCCCGGTAAGGTCGAATCCTAACAGTATAGTTTGTCCTTACACATAATTATCACCATCAATTTGTGGAAACTTTGACGTGATTCTGCCAAATATATTGCTTGATTAATTGAAGCTACTTCGTTAATTTGAATCCTCTTATATTTAGAGAGGCGGAATCACAACTCCTTTCGACGGTAAATGTCACTTAGACGGCGCTGGGTTTTATACTGAAGAATTGAGGATGGATTACCCTTCGGATGACCAATTGGTCAATGCTTTAGGTCAAAACGGTGTGACCACAATATTTGCAGTAACAGCTGGAGCACAGGGTCCTTATGACACGTTGGCCGCTAAACTCCCAACCGCCGCGGTTGGAACACTGTCTTCAGACTCTTCCAACATTCTTGACTTAATCCTCAGCGAGTATGAAAAAATTTCCAGCAGATTTCAAATGGTACAAAGTAACGTTACAGATGAAGTTAAATTTAAGTATTTTTCCAATTGTAATGGAGCAACGATTGAAGAAACAACCATTTGTGAGGCACTATCTCCAGACGGAACCGTAACATTCACAGTGGAGGTTGACCTTATCGCATGTCCCTATGATATGAAAGATTGGAGGCAAACTGTTACACTTAGCCCATTGGGACTACCTACCAAAATAGAAGTTGAGTTAGCCATGATTTGTAGGCTCTAATCGTTCAAAAATTAGAGTTCTAATAAATTCTAATTTGATTTAATCCTGAATTAAAAGATTGAGATCCACTACATTGTTCAGACCTCATGGGTTTAGACTTAATTGCGTAATGTCTGTAAGTCAATGGAATTATTTATCATGATCAACCAGGAGAAACACAGGCCGGAATCACGTGCATAGAATCTTGAATACTTAAATAAATCAAGTGCAAATAATTTTTAAGTTTTTCGTGGCAGTTTCCCTGAATCTCAGTGAACTAAGATTATTGAATTCGTAGTGTGGTGGAAGTTTATGCTTTAAATGTGACATGTCATAATGTGCCGTACACAATATTCCTTTTCCGAATACCAATTTATCGTTCAACTCCACTGAGCCCATTGATGAGAAATATTTTTTTTTGTTTAATTGGCAATGCATTATCGCTTAACTAATTACAAAGTATCTATCAAACGAAGAAGTCGCTAAATTATATGTCGCACCAATACTCTTAATAAAGTGTGAAGTCACTTATTTTTGTGGTTCTATTATACTAGGGGTAAAAAACCTTCATTTTGAATTCACAGTAAAATACTAGATATATTATGTTATGGAATTAAAAGTATTTCATGAGGTAATATGTAATCTTCTGTAGAAAAAAAAACAATCACGATTAAATATGATCATAAGCTTGAAGTGAAGAGAGCAGAATGTAGATAAACCAGAGAAACAGGAGTAGTCCTGCTGAAAACCATTTGGCCCCAACAGGTCCTCCAAGTTCCGCTTTCCCAAAAATCGCACAAGATCTCCGGACAAAGAGTAATCCTATTGTAATGAAGGCAACGGTCGAATAAACGAACACGCTGAAGCCCAAGGCCCCAGAGACGACCTGGAATTGTCCACCCTGTGAAAATAAACATTCAAGATTCAACAGGCTTTGAATCAAATGGACCTTGAAGTCAAGTGCATGGCATGTACACGTCTCGCCGAAATTCACAAATGAGAATTTGTGACTTCATATCTGGATTTTTGATTCGATTCAACTTAACACTTACATTGAACTCGTGATACATGGCAGCCATCAGCCAAGGAAGACCCAATCCAAGAAATACATTCACAGAATTACTTCCGGTAACGTTGCCAATTGCGTTGTCAGCATGGGTCTCCTGTATAGCTGCAACTTTGCTAGCAAATAAATCGGGTAACGAAGTTCCCAGTGATACGAATGTGATGGCTATATAAAAACAAATTGGGAGGTAAATCCATTAGATTTAATGACGAAATGACCTGTGAGCTAATCCCTAGTGTTTTCAGACCAACCTGTAACAGTGTCTTTGAGCCCAACTAAACATCCAAATATACTCGCTAAATCCCCAACAATGGTTGTAAGAATTCCAATTGCAAGAAGTGAACAAGCGAAACAGAGCCACCCACCTGGAAATTCAATTCTGATGTGAATTGAGAGGAAATATTTAGATTTTAATCAAGCCAACGTACCCATGTACCCGGGAGGTGGAATCAATGAAAATATTATTTTCCATCCAAACGTTAAAAAGTGCATGAAATAATCAAATCCAGTTGCGTCCTCAATATTTCCACCGTTTACAGTGAGAGCATCTTGAATTTGAGATTTCCACGTGGAATGGTGGACTTCCATGCTCTTTAGATTTTGTGTAGTGAGAATCATCATTCTTTGCAACACGGAATTGAAGGCTGACCAAAATAAATTAGTAATCATTTATTAATCAATTGCTTTCATGGTGAGCCATAAAAAATCAAACCTTCATCGTTTGTAATTGTGACAGCGACTTTTGTTATTCTCCCAAGAGTTGCTCCACCATCGGGGTTAAATAGTTCTACTTCAAAGCAGGCGTCCTTTGTCGGGTCAGCTGCATCCACTATTGGAATTTCTAAGTGTCGCAATTTCTAAAAAAATACCAACATTTTATTATTAATCAATTAAAGTTTGATATCCGACGAGTATCATGTACGGGAACAGATTAACTTGCGCTTAATGTAAAAGTATCCGGAAAAATTGACAAATATTGATAAGCGAAGTCGATCTTTTCAAACTAACTACAGAATGTCTTTCCGTTGTCACTTTGCTCTTAAAATATTTGAGGACGGTGCTTGTTTGATCGTTAGGAATGAATTGAAGTTCTAGGAAATAGCAAGATACTAATCAAACTGACCTCTCTATGTTTGAAAACTAAGACCCCACTACGAGCTTCATAATCTTTAGGAGATTTTGCGGTGCCATCAATAGTTCTCCATTCCACTGAAACGACTCCGTCTGCTCCGTCAACTCGTTCAACTTTAATGGATGCAAAATCACAACTTTCTTTGACAAGTATTCCTCGTTTTCGAAAAGCAATGACTCCAGGCTCTACAGATTCCGTCCAATATTATTTAATAAATAATTCCGTCTAAACCATTTATAGGAATTGTCAGTATCATCTGTCAAGAGTTAATTTACCATCATCGTCCAGAATTACGATTTCCATGATTGAAAGACGTCCCAGAATAGCATCTGTCTGTTCCAAATTATCACTCACAATTGAAAGCCTCAGAAAGAATTCCTCATCGGGCTCCCATTGATTATCATCAACAATTTTGACGGCCACATGACGCTCTTTTGCGAATGGACCAAATACAATGACTTCGTTCACTGGTAGATAATCCGAACTATTGTGGTGATGCCATTATTAGGTTTGATGTGTTCCAATTTTGTAAACTTTGTAAATTCATTGAAACGAATAAAATGTACCCTTGTTTGGCAGTTCCGTCAAATGACTCCACCTTTACCGTAACAGTTTTTTCTAGGTTACCGTGCCGTACTATATTTACCAGAACTTCTCCAATATTCTCTGGAACTGACATTGTCGCAATTTCAAATTCAATGACAGCTCTATCGTCTGGAAAACTGGCTTCTTTTTCCGGCATCGGTTCAATATTTGGAAGGTCTGGAGCCGAATTAATAGTCTCATAAACCTGTAATTGTGTAGTTTGTAAGTTACAAGATGAATTTTTGGATGAATAAAATTTTTTTGAATTTTTCAGGATCGTACCATACGAAGCTTGTTACTCAAAACCGGATGAATCTTCTTTCCACCACTAAGTCCTCGTACAGCCCGAATTCCGTACCACATCCTGGAGTGGGGTTGAGTCTCGATTAGCCTAAATTTTCAATTCAATATTCAATTAATATAAATGTAAAAAGGATTACATTTTCGAAAAATATTTCAGTTTGATTTGTTGATTTTAACCTCGTAGCAGCTAAAGTTGCTGCATCAGAATCTGACAAGTCCGGATATTTCCTCAATCCCTTATAAAACTCAATTAGGCCCTCTCGATTAACAGCTCCTTGTTTTGTAAATAGTTCCTTCGGTTTAGCTGTAAAAAAGTGTCGTTTCAACTTCAACTTATACCATGGACTCCGAACTCCTGGAATGTATATGCCCGGGACAAACTCGCTAGGCGGTTTAAGAAATTGAAGGTCGTTCCCAAAATTACCTTCTCCAGTCAAATTACCATTGACCTTTCCAAGTTGGATTTGTTGTTCCATATCTGCCACATATCCAGCAGAACTGCATTTCCAATTTCGATCTGCCCACCAAGCAATCGTAACCATGAGTGGAGAAAATAATAATGTTACGAGTGCTTCCCAGGATTCCACTACGCCCGGTGAAATGTAATCAAGGATAACCAGGAGCCAAATGTAAGCCGATAAGCAAAATATACTTGTGACAACAAAAACCTGTGAGAAATCAAAAAAAAATTAGAGGTCTGCCACATTTCTAGATTACTGAAATTAGCACAGCATTTCTATGGAACACCGACCTTTACGAGTTTAATTGACCGAACTTCGCCTTTCGGAATGGCGACAATACAGACGGCTGTGATTGCTAATAGATTAAAAGCAGCTGATCCAACTATTGTACCAGGACCCAAATCACCAGCATTAAATTTATTTCCAATAATCTCCATTACTGATAATAGAATTTCCGGAGCAGAGGATCCTAAAGCCATGAGTGTGAGATTGGCTACAGTATTATTCCAAATTCGAACTTCGACAGCTTCTGGTTTACTGTCTGGACCGGTTGATAAATAAATCTGGCAACGAATAAGGTAATCTAAAGTGTTTTTTAGAGAAATCAAGAGAACAAAATGGACAGTGAGCAATGAGCATACCTTCCTTGTCTTACTGGTAATTTTTTCGATAGCCCCCATAAAAAAACCAGCTACAATTGTTACTCCCATCGAACAGTACATAAGACCTGCACAATACAATGCTGCTCGTATTCCAGGATGCCAAGTATTTTCGTACGGGATGAGAGGGAGTAAGAGTCCATTTTTACAGGTGTCCCGTATAACAACACTAATCACGGAACTGGTGTTAGTTGCCATTTTTAGGAATCCGTTTAACCGGAACTTTAACCGGATCTCAAGAAAACTTACACACAATTTTTCAATTTATTCATACTACCGCTTGATACCTATCTAAACTTTAGTCGTCGGTGTTACCAGTTCACGTTACACTTCTAACCATCCCGTCATGGGTGAGCGAAATATGTAAAGTGATGTCAGATTTTAAGTCAAATGTCTCAACTCAATTAAAAGCATTGACCTGGGGTCACGCACGGAATTTTGAGATAACGGGTTCTATACGATTCTAGGTTTACTAGGTGCAACCAAACAGTATCTTCATTGATACGAGGAAAATTTCTGACACTCTTCAATACAAAAAAGTGTGCTACTTGTGAAGGTCACATAATTAAAATTACGTCTGGCGAAGTAGGATGTGATGGTCCATATAGCGACACTGACTCTAGTGCTTGATGTTTTTCACGAACCACATTGAACTGGAAAAACACATACATGATTAATCAGCAATTAATTGACAAACTAATCTGGGGGAATTAGTGCAGCATTCACATGTGTATGCAATTCACTAGTGTTATTTGTGTTAATACATATTTTATATTCAAGATTATTTAACGGAATTACATTAATGTGGCACTGTACGCTAGTAGGAGCCAAAATTTCTTTTGACAGCTTTGAAATAACTCGGACTGGTCTCAATGACCGATTTGTGTTTACAATACAACAATAAGGCACCTGTTGTTTCGTTTTTGACTTCCCGTGGGATTCGATAAAAAACTAAACGAAATTAATAAATTGGTGTCCAGAGTGTGGTTAGAGAAAACAAACCCATTCGCATTCGGATACTCCGAGGGAAATTGTTTTACCCTAAATCCTGGCTGAAAGATGAAAGTTTGAACAATCAACCGGTTCAAATTATCAAATCTGATCAATCGAATCAATCAAGATCAAGTACAGTAGTCACTTGATCCAACATTTAAATATTAATATTTGTCACTTCGCTTCTGGCAGAGTCTGCCTGAACTAACTGTACTAAATTATTTTCACTTCGGTACTCTAAATCTTACATTGGATAGAATAAATTATTCTTGTTAGAAAAATTAGCCTTGAGATCATTGATGTTAGACTTGAAATTAATAAAGACCAATTTATACTCAAGTACTACACATTACATTACTTACATAAGTATATACATATATTATGAATGATTCTTGCTCAGTCAAGCAAATAATACAATTAAATATTGACGAGGATTGAGTCTGGATGTGTGCGGTTGTAAACTGTAGATGTTTGAATATTTCTCACTCGTCAGAATTCAGAATAGAAAAGGAATGTAATAAAATATTATAGTCATAAGAAATATTATTTCGAATGAAATAAAAACGCTTTACTTTGATAAATTGACAGAACCTGAAATGCATTCTTTTATTGTCATTCTTAAACAATGTAATGGTTGCACACCTGCAAATGGAACAACTCATTAACCTTCTCAAGTTTATATCGATTTGGATTTCTCTTGTTTAAGGACTTCAAACTATAAACTATTGTAGAATGAAGGGTTTAGCACAATACGAACGAGATCGTTGGCTCATGTCAAAAGTGCAATGCAATTACCATTTGGAGCTATGATACTCTTTGAGTATTGAGTCTTGACTCTTGACTGCTTTGACATACAAGAGTTCAGAAATATCTTGCGTAAATATTCTTGCCGTTGCCTTTACGTCAACATTTGTACCCGTAAGGATACCTTAAAATTGATGCCTTACTCACAGGATTTGAAACAACATTCAAGAAAGATGTTTCTCTCAAGCGTAGAATTTATTGGAAAGTTTGTCGGTAATGAATGACGACAAAATACAGACTCAATTACAATAATATTCGTAATTAAATTACAAAATTACAATCACGTAATTGTAATTAATTACATCAAAAATATTTCAGGTAATTTGTAATAATTGTAATTAATTACTTTGAAGATGTTTGTAATTGTAATTTGAAATGTAAGTGCTGAGAAACAAATAGTAGTATTCAAAACTTGGATTGTAATTGAATACTCAATTAAAATTAAAATTACAATTCATATTACAACTTCGTATAATCGTGTAATTGTATTGTAATTGCAATTAATTACTTTCAAAATATTCGATGTAATTTGTAATTGTAGTAATTCAATTTACATCCAAAAGTGAGTGTGTAATTTGTAATTAATTACATAGTAATTGGCCCAACTCTGACGAAATATCTAAAGATTATCTCTAAGAAGTCAAACAGCAATACCGTAACTATTAGTATGAGTAATCTTATGAGATTATTATCATGTTGTCAAATCATAGGGTAGATGTAAATAACTTTAATTGGGATGTTTCTAATAAAGTTTGCGATATTAACACATTTTTACCACAGTAGTGTGAATAACGATAATTTTACATTGTGTGATTGTATTCTACAGTCAAGTCGTTTACTCTTGGCCCTTTAATGGCGGTCGTTCACGTCATCAAGTCTATGCTTAACAGTTTCAATGGCATTCACTTCATGACGTCACGACCGCCATTAAAGGGTCAAAAGGAAACGACTTGACAGTAATCGCAACCATTCACAGATATCAGTTTTGATAAACATATCAAATTCGGCATAGTTAAGTAACCCGTATTTCATCTAGTAATTATTCCAGCTATTCCATGCTACTCCGTACGTGTCACAGCGTATCGTGCTATCGCAATTAATTACGATTAACAGCTAAGTCAAATTAAACTTTTTCTTTGAAAACGGGCTAACCCGAATGAGTAATTTGTAGGTATTATTACAGTATGAGTATGTGCAAGCATCTCCACATTTTTACGGTTCTCTCCGTAGTTTTTGTATTATCGAAGAGAAATTCGGTGGAATCAAAGAAGCTATTCAACGTGAAACAGGGCTGCAGTGCTAATATATTCGATTTAGATTCCAAATCGGACGGATTCACGGAACCCTGCAGTGACGAAAATCCTTACTGCTCCTGTGAGCCGCTCGGAACGTATGCATCAGAAAAATTGTGTCATCCAATTGTCGGAGCTCCTTGCGTGATTGGTGGTGATGGAAGTTTAGCTTGCACTAAAAGTGCAAGTTGTACCTCATCGATGATAAATATGAACAAAGACAAAGTTGAAAATATTGGAAGGTGTGCTTGTGATTCCGGATTTCTCGCAAGTCCACATGGGGAATGTCTGGTTGGAATTGGTGGCGAATGTGACAAAAATGGACTCAAATGCAATGTTTATGCTGGACTAAAATGTGGTACGAATTCGGGTAAATGTGAATGTGCCAGTACAGATTTAGTGTACGAGGAAAATGTTGGGTGTGCAGCTCAAGCAAATGAACCTTGTGGACCATTATATTATTTGAGTGATCTGCAAGACTACGTATATATTTACTGCCAAGAAAATCTTAGATGCTCAAAGAGACCTGGGAATGGACTATTGCACGTCTGCCAAGAAAAATCTGAAAATGTATAGTATTTTTTTTTTGTGCTAAATTCTGATTAACTAAAGGTGTTGAAATTTTGACCAGTCATACCAGAAATACTCTTGGAAGATGAGAAAGCTCCCATTCTCTCTGCAAAATGATACAAAACTGTACCATGACCATACCATGTGAGTGAAGCAAATTAGTTCATGTACTAGTATTTTAATGTTTACTATTAAATTAGAGCAAACGAATACTAACAACTTAGAACAGATGCAAGAATAACAAAAAATAAATAACATAACATGTACATGTGAAAATTGAACACGACTGGTTTTAGTAACGATGATTGTCTTCCTTGAATATTGCGTTCGTTTCTTTCAAGAGTTTCCATTGCACTGATTTGAATTGTGGTTCACACCTTTCGTAAGTTACTTGTTTCCAATTTCTAAACACGTAAAGTAAAAGAATTTCAAATATCGAAACGAAATTAGTGTTCTCGTTAATTAATTTCTCACCCTTGGTTTGAAAGACATTTTCCCCTCGTGTCACCTCTTTTTAACATATAATTTCCGTTTGACAATTTATGGAAATACCAAATTATCTTTCTCGCAAAAGGTCCATCGGGTCCTACTCCACCTAGAATTTGCATGTCCAGAAAATTGAATTGCTAATATTAAAAATCTGAAGAATCTTGTACAGTTTATTTCATTACCCGGTGCGTATGAAATGGGATTATTGAAGGAGAACTCCATCGGAATGATTTCATAAGCATTCCCTTCAAAAAGAGAAATTAATTGAAAATATTTTATATCTTTCATTCAGATTAAATTATCATTTTAATTTTATATTCTCATACGGATAGTTTCTAATCCACTTCCAAAAGGATGAATTGTCCATCGTTGAGCGTCTTCTTGTTTCCATGTATGAACATAAATCTTGGCGTCTTGACCGGCATAGTTCTCATCACCTACCGCGGTCAACACCTAAAACAGGGAATACCGTCAAAGAAAATAAAACTAATTCGTCATGTGAAATAAATCATAACTTTCTGTATTTCCTGTAATTACATACCGAACCATCTTCCACACTCTGAATTATGAATTTGCCTTGTAAGATTTTTTCTGTAATAAATATATAGAGAAAATAAAGTTAAATTCTAACTGCTTTTGAAAATTATAATAGTTTCGACAAAAAGTGAAAATAATTACGTTTGTTCGGAGGACACCTGTTGATTGAGACAGCTGCGTCATTAAATTTGATCATGGATAAATTGTCCAAATGATAATCGCCTGGATGAAATTCCATTCGATTTCCTTGACACCTCGGTTCAGTGTAAATTCTTGCACATTTCCCATGAATATTTATTGAAGAAGCTCTCCTTTGAAAGTCTCTTGGAAGGGTAATACAATTACTAACGTCTAGGCTCAGCATATCACCTAAATTACGATTATGACGTAAAAATATTTCTTGAAATACTCAAAGCTTAAATCAAAGCTTAATCCAAAGTTTAGTTACTTAATACCTTCACGGTTATAATCCGCAAATAATGTTACGTGTCCAGCATTTACAGAGCAACAAACAAATGCCAAAATGCCTAATAAGGATGCCGGGTACAGGAAACCCTTCATTTTACTTTATTGAAAAAACAAATACACCACAAAGTAATGCCACAACAGAAATATCAAAAAAAGATTAAGTAGACAATTATAAATGTCAAGTTCCTTGCAGAACGGACCTTGACAATGTACTAAAAAATTCTGTTAATAGAAAGCAAGAGATTTTAAAGACTATTTTGTAGGTCACGAACTTCACCATGCACCAGAGAGTAAAAGTGAAAACACAAAAAACAGGTTTATTCCTCGGAATTATTCATAATTCATAGAAATCGTTACAAACAAAACATCTTTGCATGTAATTTCATTGCACTGCACTGCATGCATTGTGTTGTGTGCAAGAGTAATGGTAGTTTCACAATGTTGGTTTCCCTTTTATTATTTATCTAACAAGTCCAGTCCCTGTCCTTGTCCGTTAGATAAAGAAGTAACTTTGATTTGTGGATTATTTAAGCCTGATTATACAAAACTTTGCAAAAAAGATTGATGTGGTGAATGATCTCTTCGAAAGTCGGGGCTTTAAAATATGCAGCTATGGTCAAATTCGGACGGATGTTTCAGAATTTAGAAATATTGATTGAAGAGATTCTATGATTTGACCAGAATGATTTCGAAGATTCAAAATTTTTTACAAGAATAATTGCGCAAAATTTTAGAATTGTATTAGATTCATTGATAATAGTGCGATTGTAAAATGCTTGCTGTACTTCTTTCTCTAAAATTTCACAGTGGAGGGGTCTCCAAAAGCTCAGGGTCCTCGAATCTTAGAGCCGAATTTAGCAGGGAAACCTTTCAAAAGCTGTTTTTTCAGATTTCAGATTTCATTTTATTTCAGTGTCAACCTATTAGGATGCATGTAAAATTCTTGCAAACTATTACATTTTACATATATCACAAATTTTACATATTACATATAACCCTTTAATGCTGCTCTTTGAATTACCTATGAAACTATTAATCTCGTTTTTGGGGTATGCCAAGGGTCTACTGATCCTACAGGTAGTACAATACAAAGATATATATTTGTATTTTATTCAATGAAATTCATTGCATATACATACTCCGCCGTCAGTATAATTTAGAATTACTTTTCTACCTGTTGCATACCATTCTGATAAAATAATATTGCCAGTTATGCAGACACAGGAAACACTAAAATCCAGCAAAAGCATCTGTACGTTTATTTACACTTGAACGATTGTTTGAGTTTGAGAAAACTTTACAACGGAGATTGTTTTAAAAGATAAAATTAGAGACAATCAGTGAGAGTACAATGCAATGAATTGAAATCAAAATAGGAGCAGGACTTTCACTTTTATGATGCTCAACTACAGCTGCGTCTGGATTTGCTTGTTGACGTTTCATTGAAATCATCTTTGTGGTATGACTTCGAGTATTTTTATCATGAGGGAGGAATGAGGTTGCATTCGTCGGATCCACAGGATGCCATGCATAAATAATTTGTACTGGGTTGACCTGTTAGAGTGGAATAAGTAGAATTAACATTGATTATTTTCACCTCTAAGTCCCAATATGCTATTTATTATTGAACCGGTACGGACCCCTAAATGGCAATCATTGTCATCGTTGGTTCTCCATTTTCGACGGAATCGAATTGTCGTCGCATGGTTCTCTTGTTTTCCAGAAATGAGCTCATAGTCTTGAGATTCGTCAATAATTGGGAAATCGTTTGAGTCAGCATGATAGTCCTGAAACAAATATTAACTAGAGTTTTAAAATCATATTTTTTTCATCGCCAACTCTATGCCATTATTTTTATAGATAAAACAAAAGACCGTCTCACAGCGTACCATTCTTATAAGTGTAGCGTCAGTAGCGTATACCTTCGCAGTTATAATAAATGAAATCTAATAATAAGAAATCTCTTACGCATTCAGTTTAGAACATACTACCGGATCAAATATTGCTCTGTAATGATGTACAGGGTGGGCCAGAAACATCTCCCCTATTTGAGCTTGAATAACTTTTGGACCGATTGTCTTATTCGCATACGCATGCGAATTAGTCAGTCGGTCGAAAAGTCACCGGTTTCTCCATAAGCATATGGAGAAAGACCCGGCGTTTATTCGAGCCAGGCGTTTGTCAGGAACCCAGTCTTTAACCGGTCATTTACAGCACGTTACGCTAAAGTTGTGCTATTCTATAATTTAATTATTACATTTTCTGATTAAATCCTCGGCATGTCAATCCACTGAAAGTTGAATGTAGCGTAGTGGACGCTATTGTATTACCATTCATATTCATGTGTATAATGACGTCTATTTGACTTCATTGGAGAAGATTTTTATACCAGTCAACTCAAAAAACGCATTTATTGAATTGCCAGAAAATGAAAACCAGAAGATGCGATTCTTATGTTTCCAATTAGGGTGATTTTTGAAAACACGAATACTAATAAATAGTATAAAACTTACCGTGAGTGTGACTTTACCAGTCTTATCGTCAACCCATCCAAGTACAATGTCACACCCTTTCATACTCCCAACCCATTTAGAACAGAAACCGACAGACACGTAGCCATTGGTTTTTGAAGTCATTTCCATAACTATCCAGTCGGGGTCAGATATATTCCATTTTAGTTCAACTCCTGTCATTTTTTTAAGTTCTGCTTGGTGGTCCCAGGTTGGTCCTTTATGACCTGAATGATGATCATGCTCATGCTCGTGGCCCATATGAGGGCTAGAGTGACCAACTTCAATTAAAACTAAAATTGGAATCAAGTAATGCAAAAAAGCTCCCATACTGACGAAGTATTGTTGAGTTTTGAGTTAATAATCGTTAATAATTGTAACAAGTCACCAAGGTTGAATTACAGTACTCAATACTCAAACTCGACTTTGGAGTTTAGATCTGGAACTGGATGTATGCTTGACTCTAGTACAATTAAATGCGTCTACTTCTGGAACCTGTTTGCACAACTGTGTTCCTGAATTTAATGAGACAACTATTATATTATTCCAAATATGACTGACTCGTTTGACTCCTATAAAACGTGTACCCTATCAGAACCACAACTCAGCTGAAAGTCATTTCTTTACTTTACGAGAAATAATACGTCAGTAAATGACGAGTTAAACTTTTTTACGGTGCACTAAACTATTAGAATAACTTAATGACAAGGATAGGACATTGGGAGAAATCGTTTAGCCATTGAACTATTGGGGTTCAATTCTATCACGCACAAAACTTTCAAAAGTTAGTCATAGTGAGATAAAGTATGAACTGCTTATTCTTAGGAAATTGATAATTAACTATAAATAATTCTGGAAGGGAATTTGACAGCTCAGAACTCCTTCATGTATACGTCAAGGTTTTGGAATTTATCTGATGAAAGCATGAACGAGAGATTAGTATTATTTATATGATTTTGATGAAGTCAGCATTAAACGCGCTCCTGCTGATATTTCATTAAGATATTCGATCAAGCTTTACGCTAATTCGCTTATGAATATGAACTATAGATGCTTATACCAATCATTCTACAAATTCAATTCTACTCGTGTAAAGTTTTAAACGTATTATACGAGGTTAGCGTACAAATATAGCCTGAAATCCTGTCGGGACAAATAAACATGATAGACATGAAATTGAAATAATGCTTCGGTTGTATGTAGTACTATAAGAAGAAATAAAAAATCAGTATAACTTTAATTTTGGTACATCTCAGGATTATTCAGTTTAGAAAAGATTTTGTAACATTTAATTACAACCTCACCTGTGTATTTTTCGCTATAAACTATGAAATAATTTCTAGAGGATTAGATGTATTAAAAATAATGTACTATCACCTGAAGTATTTATTCTTTTGTTGAATTTGAAGACATTAAAATTGATTGAGATAAACATTTTTTATTTGCTAAATAATCAGTGATTCTCCACATGAATGTAAATATGACTGAAATTTTAAAGAATTTTAAAATCACAGAGGCAGGCAAATACACATCAGAAATGTTCCAAAATACGGTAAAAATAAAAGGAAGCTCCTCCTTTGACGCAATATTTTCGCATAGAGCTTTACGAGTCAAGGATTTTATTCGCCCATGTCTATTAAGAATACATGGTAATCGCTGGAAAGCGATAGCGAACTTTTATTCGGAACCGTAGAACATTTCTGATGCGTTAGTAAGCTGACTAGTGAGTCTTAATTTCTCAACTCACTTCATTTCAGCACCAAGAGATGATAATTGTTCAAGAAATTGGGAAGCATTCGTCAGTGTCGTGGCACCGTATGTGATTCGCCTTGTTACTGCAGCAGAAGATGAGGACCGGGACTGCAAAAAATATATTTTATAAAAGTTTTAGTCGAAGTCGAAGCCAAACACTTTGACACTCATAGTTTACAGCTGACCTTGCAAAAATCTTGTAAATTTTGATACTCGATATAATTTCCACCACCGACAACAAACACAATAGCATCAGTGAATGAGGTGGTTCCCTTTGTGGGTGGGGGTGCAGTTGCTGGTGTCAGTAGTTTTGGGTCAAAGTATCTGAGTTCCTCTGATGGATCAGACGGGGATCGACCATCCATTACTTCTTCCACAATTCGAGTCAATGGTAAATTCTAAATGGTTTAACCAACTATGTTTATGATATTTACACTTGCAAAAATAAATATATTTTCAAATTCATATGATTTGTTCTACGCACCTGTCTCTTTACAACAAGATTCCTTACACCTTCCATCAGAAAACTTGAACCTGTAGTGACCAATTTAGAAAACATGGAAGACGTTGACGACTTTGAGCTTCCCGTCGAATACGATAGCCCACTGGTCATTGAACCCGACATTTTGGAATAGGAACTAAACGGGCAAGTAAAAATATCAGTCGGCATTTTTAATCAAACGAGACAGACAACATGAGACTGACTCATGTCACTGAGACATGACTTACATCCATTTCTTCACAAAAGTTATTGGTGAAAGATTACAGCCGGCCGATTCTAGCGCAGAGTTGAAACCGTCTAATTCGCTCTAAAATATATTTTGAAATTCGATATTGTGGTCCAAAAAATTAGATTTTGATACATTTTTAGCAGTGAATACCTGTGACATTTTGTGGCCACCGGCTCCTCCCAATGTTAGATAGTAAATAAGAAAAAATCTCATTTTATCTTCAGGAGTTCCCATTTCAGAGTCGAGTAAAATATCTAAAACGCTTCGTTCCAATGCCACGCGATTAATTAATTTGGATTCCAGTTCAAAAAATGTATCCAACTTTCGGTCTTTTATTTCTTTCAGGATTGCTGTTAAATAGAAAAATGAGGTTAGAAATTGGAAGTGGGAGTTATTATGGGAGTTAATTGCATATAAGTTGTATGAAACAAACCGGTGGCAATGGAAGTGTGTGCATCGAGAATACGTTTTTTCTCGAGAAGTTGTGGTAGATTTGTCATAGCTGACGTTAATTTGGCAGTGTTATCATTCAACATATCTGATCCTATTTCGGTCACATCTGAAGGCATGGTACCGTCAAGCCCCTGTTAGTTTTCAGAATTGAGAGTAAAGCTCAATTACAGTCAATAAAGTAATACGAAATGTTTGGCGGCCTAACCATTGTTATTTTGAGCCGCTTGACTTCCTCCTCTGATTTTCTGTACTCCTCGAGTTCACTCTGAATTGCCTCTGCTGTTGTAGGGAAAGGACTTCCACGAAATGTGGACCAAAAGAAATCCCGCCTTTCATCAAAGTCGTAACTTTTTGTTCGACTTTGAAGATGTCTCACATTAGTTGACGCTCCCGGCGGTGTTTGGGATGAGTCTTGATCAGAGTATTTAATTTGATTCAGGTTAAGGTCAAGGACGTCATGCGATAGAGCTTGATATGTCCAAGTATGATGAAGTGGAGTCACTAAATCCATCCCTCGATCAAAAATTAGCAGTAGTGGACGCTGTAGACTGTTTCAGCGTAAAGTAATATAGTCTTAAAACTTTCCACTTTCCAGCATACAAAAACTGCTTTTTAATAATGTGTTTAGCCATACGTGTATTGGGACGATGACATCGAATCACTCGATGCATTGAATAAGGAAGTCTTGGGGTCTCTTACGTTATCCCTAATTTTCTTGTCTAGTTTCTCGGCTATCTGTTCCGCAGCATTTCCTTTGGGTGAACGGATTATAGGCACAACTCCTAAAGTTGTTGCGACACTAAACAAACTTTCCACGATGCTGTCAAGCATCGCTTCCATTTCTGTGTCTACAACCGATCCCCGATTCAGAGCTGAAAATATATCATTAAAAAGAAATAATAATATTCGTTTAATTCCTACTCAGTTCACCAACGGACCGTGTTGTACGAAGCATATTCAGCTTACCGTGGAAATCGATAGAATTGGCATCTTGGTGTTTCAGTACAAAGAAATCTGACTCCAGGCATATAAAATTTAAATACTGGTCATACACCTACAATCGAAAATAAGCGTAATAATTGCAGTAAACAGTTTTGGTGAAATTACAAAGCATTTAGTAAAATGTTGTAAAACGAAAAATAACCTTTTGAATAGCACTAGCGGAATTAGATTGCCAAGCTGCTGACGCCAAGTCTTCTATTCTAGACCGTGGAATTGGTGTAACAAAATTCAAGTAGTAAATGTCGTACAGCATACTCTGAAATAAATCGAACAGAAAATATTAAAAATCGTAACCACTTACATAGTTAGTGCAATTTGTCACTACCATCATATATTCATATACCTGTAAATCTCTGCCAATACGATCTATGTTATTTTCACTCGGTGTACAAAAGTAAACTGCTGGAACATCTGGAATATTTTCTCGTTCGGAATGCAGCAGCCTATACATGTACAATAGCAGCAGCTCAATAAATTGAATTTACAAAAACTAGAAAAATAGTCACTAAAAACTGACACGTGGAGAGTCACTCCGGCAGTTCTGAGCTCTTGAACGGACAACAATGTTGTTAAAATATCCTGTCCAGTCCTATCATAAACGAGAATCTTCCAAACCGGTTCTCCTCCACTGTCTCCATGACCTCGATTTTCCCTCGATTGACTTGAATTCGAACTGTTGTTCAAATTCAGCATAGCTCGAACATTTGCTGGAAATTGACATAATTAAAAGTAGAATTACGTCAAAATTTTTGTTTTCCGGGTCACGGAATAGTGAATGGTGGCAAAATGTACTTTTACACCGAGCGAATATATTGTTTTTAAAAGTATTTTGTAATTTTTTTTATTGAACAATTTGGTGATCAAGATATGTGAAGTATCAGTTGTGAGGTTGTGACAAGAATTCGTTCTCCAATTTTACACTGGGTACGTAATGGTAATGGTGGTGGTGGTCTCAAATACCCTTGCATCACATCTTGCCGATTTTTTTAAAATTTTAAACTGTTTCATCTTATGTATTCATCTACACGTTACATATATTAATTTTTGGTAGTATTGGTCATGGTCTGCACAAAAAGTAAGTTCAAGCTTTAAAAAACGTTAGTGAAAATGTTTAATTGTGTCAAACAACAACTTTCACTTTTACCATTTCAACGAATAAAGTTTACAAAATATTTTTTAAACTCACCCAATTGCTTGTCCCTAATATTTAGTGTCATGTTGAATTTTTCTTTAGATCCTTCGGCAGCCAATACGAAATTTTAATTTGACTTTTTACAGCTGGCAGTTGAATTTTAAAGTGTTTTCAATTTTATTCATTTCACAACTTCTGCCGACCGATGTGACGTCTGACGTGGCTCGAATAGTTGAGAAGTTGAGATTCAAAATCTCCGCGCCACTTGTGTTTAATCAAATTCTACTCAATGGGAGTCTAAAAATGAACGAAATAATGATGCGACGCTTCCGCCATTACTGCACTGGTCAAAGTGCAATAAAATTATCTACAAACGGGGTTCAATTCCTGGTTGGTCGAGATGTTGGGTTGGGTCCTCGAAGATCTGAAGATCTTGACTTAATTCTCTGTGTTTAAGTGGCCAGTAAACCGTATTCTCTCGGGATGAGTCACCTCATTTATATTAACTGAGGCTAAACCAGCTAAAGCCGAATCGAATATTTAAACGGAGTTCTTTGAACTTTGATGAAAGGTCAATTATAAATTATACTTTCTAGCCACGTGATTTATCGATGGATCGTGTGAAGTCGCGGTAACACGAGTTCCCTCAATTGCGGAGAACTGAATGAATTAGTTTCAAATCTGACGGGGGAGGGAGGGGGTGGGGGGTACTCCTAGAAGGTAATATCTAAACGAATAAATGCATCACTGAAGCACCCAATTTTACACGGTGTTTATCAGAGGCTGGAATTCCCAATTATTGTTTCACTTACTTCAATTTGATGCCACATTGGATCTGGCTCATGAGCGCTTGCTTGTCTGTCGCCCATAAGAATTTATATGGCCATCAATAAGAATATTCCAGCTAAATGTAGTATAATGCACAGAATTTGTCCAATGCTGGAAATTAATTCATGACACATTCGCATACTTCTTAACTCATTTGAAGCTTTTGATGTACTTTTAACTAATCTACCAAATCAACTATTCATATGCACGATGTTGATATATTTTTCGACGTTCTCCAGTACAGTATAGCTGCAACTTTTATAGTCATACTCCATGCAAGCAGTAACCATATTAAATTCTACTCTCAACTCTCTTATCATCTGCGAGCCTTCCTTGCACTTTCACCGTCATTGATATGACCTCCGTAAATAAATCGGTTTTTAAGTAGTTTTCGTATTTGGACTTCACAGAAGCACGTCACACCAGATTTAGTAAATCTCTAATCATTCATGAATCATATGTGCTCAAGTGGAGACAAAGTGCGATTTACTTATGAAAATGTCAAATAATGTCAAGCTTTTCGTTACAAAAAGTTTGCTAGCCTACGATACACAAATACTAAGGAATGACTCAATCCAAAACAAAATTGCTAGACGGAACTGAGCTGAGGGTGACCTCTCAGAATTCATTCATCGTGTTAGTATAGTGTAAATCTGCAAGCTTGTAGTTGTAGTGCTGTTTGGGATGTTTTTTTTAGCAGAGGCGGAGAAAGTACACTTTTGAGTTCAAAAAATGTAACGCTTCTTACGTTACAAATTGCATGCACGTTCCAAGCATGCGGACTGATAGTTAATTCAAACACCGAAGAATTCACCACGTTTATATTAAGCACGCTCAATACTCGCGGTGACCACATGCAAATTTTAATAGGAGGTTGCGATTTGTGATTGCGATTGTTTGTAAAAAAAAATCATAACACAAGAATAAAAATATGATGTTTTTGCACGGAAGGAGTCATTATTAGTTTGGCGTCAGAGGGACCAACTAGACTAGAGATCCTACTGAAAGTTCGTTTTGACCTTAACGGGGGTCACGACAGACTGTGGGTTCAGACTTGAGACTGTGTCCTTGACGTGCCATAAATAGGTATTGTAAGTTAATTGTTTGTACGAATTTAACATTGATATAAGAATTCTAAGATTTTTTTGACTTCACCTGCAGATAAAAATTTTGATAAGGACGCCCATTAATTAAATCTATAACAAAACACAGAAAATATCTTGGACTTCGTAGGTATTTTGCATGAGACTGGAATGCTCTAATACATAATCTTGAATGTTTTAGAACAATTTGCAAGAGTGGATATTTTTAAATTATTTTATACCTTGCCCAAGTTAACTACTCAGGTTATAACGTTATAAGCTAAGCACAAGTAAGTCCGGTAAAGTTTCTGCCAAGTTTTAAGTTTGGTTTAAGAGTTGATTGATTCCTTATTAGTGTATGATATCTCAAAGCATTCAAACCTACAAATATGCAAATTGATTGCCTTAACATTGAAGCACGGTTCAACGATGGATACATTATTTAATATATTTAACCTAGGCTCTGTTTTTTTGCGACGGTTGTGTACTATTATATATTTTGTTTTTAAAAAGTTTTCCCTGACCATACATGGTGAAACCCCGACTCAAATCGAGCCCGGAAACCTGATTAGTCACAGTCGAAGTGAACAGAATTATTGCTAATCCGTCAGATCGTCAACTCTCGTCAGTGGCAGCGGTCAATATTTTGTTTACACTTTTCTGCTGTGTATATTCCCAGTTTCAGCCTAGCGATTGATTATTTGATTCATTCATGATTTTTTGATTACTTCAAAACTGAAATTGCTTATTATTCCATTTTTCGCACAATTGTCCCGATAATTTGATTTTATCAAGATAAAGGCATCTCCCTACTTCCTAGCATGTGACCTATGAAGTATGAACTGTCAACTTGTAATTTATCTGCAATCCAAGTCACTCAAGATTAGTTACTAGTTATAGTTCTGTTATTTCATATGCCGAATTTGTGCGGTAATTCGGTAATATTTCTCTGGATAACAAAGATAAGGGCACTACCTTTTCTAATTTCCGATGATTATTGAATTAAATTGAATTAATTTCTAGTCATCCTTTGATCCATTCAAATACAAAGGGTCATTAAGTCTTAGTTGGTCCGGGAGTGGCTTGCCTTTCTCAGGATGTAATTTCATTTGATTAGTATAGAAATGTGCACGATTTTTAGTTTTCGACTACTACTAGTGTCTAATTTTTAAAGCCCGTAATACAAGTTGTCGGCTTGTCGCGTGCTATGCGGGCATCATTTCCGGGGTATAATCCAATCAACCCTTCTCATTTCCGACATCATTACTATTTTGTACTAATTTCTACAGCTTACATTAATTCAGTGCAGTGGCTGCATGTAAAAATGTTCGTATTGGGATTAAATGAGTCATATTGACACTTTCAACCTGCTTTTTTATATTCACGAATAACAATAACAAAGCTTTCGATTAGTAGTGGGGGAAGTTTATTTCACAGACTATACGGCTGAAGGCAGAAAACTCGAAGTGGCATGAGCGCAGAGGTTTGATCACGGAACGATCACACCACTTTTCTCAAGCCAACCAAATTTGAGGTCCATGCCTCTCCTTTGCAAGAAAAAAATACTTTAATGTTGAATTGAGAAAAGGGTTCTATGCACTCTGTCTGTCACAACTTTGAAGCCCAACCGAGTACATGTGCACCAAAAAGTCTCATTCAGCCCACTTTCATAAAAACAAAAACAATAAAGCATCAATTGATCTGGTTTCCCGTTTTTTAACTTATATTTACTACTGCATTACTGTCAAAGAGAAATAATCCAGGGAAAAGTAAGTATTTGTCGACTCAGCTAATTGACAGGATAGCTCTTGCACAATGTAGAGAGTGCTTCTTTTTCAGCCGAAAGTTTTTAATCGTAATCAAACCTAACTTTACTGACAAAGCTATACTTTTTGCAAAAATTATCCTCCGCAAAAGTGAGTATTTACTTTTGTCTCTCTATTGCCTTTGCTAAGAGAGAAACACAATTTAAAATTGTACATCCAATTCAATTCCTAGTGTGTGATAGATTCATTTTTAGCCTCCAACTTACTGCGAGAGTAAGTGTGTAGTGTGTAGGCCACCTGTAGCATGTTTCATTTTCGGTCGATTTTAACCTGACTCAATTTTTCTGACGGAAAATTCCGTTCAGGTGCCGATTGGATTGCATACAGATTCATTAAATCAAGCACAATGTGACGACCAAGAATACATTCAAGCGTACTATCATAATGTCGAATTTGTTAGTTTTGCCGTTTCAATAAAATATATTTGAGTTTAAGTATAAGTTAATTCCTTCAATCAAATGACAAATTGCAAATTTTAACGCCTTTAATCCTATAAGCTACTGCGAGCATGGAAGAATTTTTTAATTTGCTATGCTGCAAAAAAACGCAATAAGCAAAGCAACGCAAAACGCAAATATTCGACATTTCCAAAACATTGTCATGACGTTCCATGATATAGGAAAATATTTTGATTGACAAATCAACATTATTAGCCCGAGTAATTCTGGTTCAACTAGAGGAACTCTATACGAGTTGTTGCATGGAAGAACCACTCATTATAATCTCAAATAGTATCAGTTAGCCAAGATTACATAAACGTGTGGCAAGTAAGCTTTTACGAATTTTAAGCTCAATGCACTAATACACACACGTTCCTTAAGTCCGTGTTGTCAATTACACGTACAGGATCCGTATGTGACATTGATAACCTCGTCTCGTCTTGGTAACAGGATACACTATAAATGTATGTATAAATATATTTAGTATTAGTCACTCCTTGGCATTACTTTCTGATAACCCGTATCATTCATACCTCGTCCTAATCAGCAATAAAATTAATTGCTGTTTATTTTTATTTTTGCAGTCATTCAAAAATGTCACGACGAGTCCTGTCAATGGTTTTTGCCCCAGGGGTAAAACGGGAAATCTTCAATACATTTACATTCTGTCGCAACTTGTCCACAAAGAGATTGACCCCGACGGTCACGCTCGTGACAAATGATGATAGTGGTACAAAGCTTCTCAGAAGCAATAAGCCAAGTCTGGCAGAGTATGACAGTCAGGGACGCCCTCTGTCCGTTCTTCTTTGTTGGTTGATGGCGAAGAACAATGCTGTGAACAAATACGCCAAATTCTACTTGGACAAAGGATATGATGTACTCACTGTCCGCATCACACCGGGCCAATTACTTTGGCCATCCAGATGTACGCCAATCATTGAAAATGAGCTTTTGCCGGTCCTTCTGAGTAGTGACCATTCACAAAAACTTATTCATGGATTCTCCGTTGGAGGTCATGTTTTCGCCCAAACGATCAAATATTTCCGCAAGGAGCCAGAGAAATATCGCAAATTAGAGAGTACTATCTTTGCACAAATTTGGGACAGCGTTGTGGACATTGAAGGAACGTCCATCGGAGTCTCAAAAAGTGTCTTTATGAACAATAAATTTCTACAAAGATCCTTACAAAAATACATTGACTTTCACATGAAGGTTTTCTACGACGTCGCCACAAAATATTACGTTGAGTCACACGAGTATTTTTACAATCAACCAGTACGAGCTCCAGCTTTGTTCCTATGTTCCAGGTAAAAACTTCCTGACGTGCAAATGAAATTAAAGGTAGTCATTTAATTGTCCAGTCTATGATGACTACATGTCTGGTTAATATTATATTTCAGCATTGACCCTATTTCAACATTGGATGTGGTTGATGGAGTTCAAAATTCTTGGACGCCTCTTGGCATCAAGTCTACACGAAAAATGTGGACTAATACTCAACATGTTGGGCACATGGTAAAAAAATGCACCTATAAAAAGTTACAATTATTACTTCCTTGTTGGATATATACTATTCTGAAAATTATCTGTCCGAGGTCACACACAAACTGAATTAACCATTTAATAATTTTGATCAATTCTTAGGTAAAACATCCTGAGGAATATAAGGAAGCCATTACGAATTTTATTCGAAGCACTGGTGGCCAAACTCAGCCACGTTTGGGTGGGAATGTTGTTCATCGCACTGATGAAGGAATTCCTGGAGCGTTCAATTTGAACAATAATGTTGTTTACAGCAAGTAAAACCTTAAAAAGAAGTTATAATATCATGACGTCATGACATAAAAACTTACAAATTAAAAGCTAACCAAATTTTATATTTTACCAAAAACTGATAACTCAGTGTTGATGTTTTATAAAGGTTTAAATAATTTTCTACGTCGAATGTAGGAAAGGTCCGCACATAATTGCAATATTTATAAATAATTTTATGATTTAAGAGTCTGTGAACCTTGCTTGAAATGTGAATTTACAATTATTGTTACTTTACTTGTATGACTTGTATCGTTGTATCTCATTTTATAGTAACATGCCTAGTTAAGTCTGCGACGTAAAATTAACACTTTGCGAGTCACTTAATTACGTGTTAATATTCACGTCACGGCACGGACGGATTGTGTTTTATCAATAAATACCATTTGAAGAAATTAACTTATGAATTATTTTGATCTTTTGGAATTCAGTCTCGATTCGAGCTCATATTTGGTTTTGAAATACTTCCATTTGATCACCTCTACTTTGGCCAGTAATCCATGTGCTTACCATTATCAACGCACTTCATAAAATTGGCAAAATTAGTTTTGAGAAAAGTTCAAGTTTCGGGAAGCGTTATGTGGCACTAGTAGTGGAAATATTCACAGATCATTGAGATTTTTTAACGAATTTTCAATTTATGCAACCAGATCGGTTGTTACCTTACTATTATAAGTATGAATTTGATACTTGGATTATCAAACGAATTGCATATTGAAGGAGCCGAAATCCTTAGCATCATAGTGCATTTGTAAAATATTTCGTCTACAAGATTTATGTAAAATTTTGCACGTATGGTAATGCATTACCATACGTGCAGAATTTTGAGGTGACTAACACCCAAACATACTCAAGCAAACAACCGTATCATTGGACAATTCTATACAGTTGTGGCAATAGAACTGTTGACTATTCCACTGTTAGCATTTACTTTGATCAAAATAAATGATCTGATTTGAGAATACATTAGAACTTGCAGTCTCATACTATCTGAGTGCGAGTAGACAAACGGATAATTCCAGAGACAGTCAATCTAAATTCTCCTAATTGAACTAATCACATATGAATTTTTGCATTCGTTTCGTACTACTGCAAAGTACACACAATGCAAGTCACATCGTGTATACAAGATAAAGATGATAGACTTTAATATTTGTCATGCTAATAATAATGGATTATCAGTCCTTGCTCTCAAACCGTGGTTCGTGACTAATATTTTGTAAACAGACCTAAAAGGTTTTCATAAAGTTTATAACTGCGCGTCTGCTGAGATATTGGAATACGAACTAACTCAGCATATAATAGTATTTCCTAGGAACTCCGGCACATTATCAAATGCTGACTTGAAGAATTTGAGTTGAAAAAATATTTATATACTTCGATGACTCAATTTTGCAAACGTTTACTCCTACAACAACTCCGTTTACAATTTATTCTCCGAGTGAATGCAAGAAAACTAATAGCTGAGCCAAGTTTAGTTTATTACTCCACGTTCGGTCCGAGGAACTTTAAGCAAGAATAATTCAAGTGAGAGTCTCAAAAGCGTCAATTGAACTCCTGTTAATTGAATTCAATTTAATTGCTGCGAGATTTGTAACGGAATCCGTCACACCATTTTGTATTTTGTTCCAAGCTGTGTTAGACAGAATAACATTTTAAGTGAGTTTTCTTGTGACACTAATTCGAAAATGCATCAGTCTTTGTGTTTGCGAATATTTCTGCTAGCAATAACTTTCATCAACTTCGGTGATTATTGTGTCGGACAAACTGACCAGACTTTAGAATCATTGGCCTCCGGCAAGGATGTGGTAGACGCAGTGAGTTACAAAATAAAAAATGTTTTTGGAGATGACCACCGTTTCCTTACCCGAATTGCTTGGGTAGAGAGTCAATTTGGAAAAAACCCACAAACATTTCGGAAGGGGTATTTTGGTGGAATTTGGCAAGTAGACAAAACTGGTTTCCTCGACACGCAAGATCTACGCAGTCACGCAAATTTGACATTCAACCATGAGAAGATTAAAGATAAATTTGGAATTGAATGGAGGTCCGTCAAATGGCAGGATTTGACAAAACCACTTTACTCTGGCCTGGCTGCCAGGCTTATATTGATGAACATACCCCAGCCAATTCCAACGAGTGTGGAAGAGCAAGGTGCGTATTGGAAGAAATATTATAATACTGAAGATGGAAAGGGAACAAAAGAAAAATTTGTGAGTGATGTGAAAATTTTGGAAAGTTGTAAATCCAGCAAATCAAAGTGTCGCATGGATTTAGTCGTGGTTCTGGATGGAAGTGGAAGTATCGGATACCCGGATTTTAAAATAGCTCGAGAATTTGTTGTCGACTTAACTAAATGTATTTCAAGTCGTTACACTCGGATTGGGTTTCTAGTCTACAGCTCTAGTAACACGGTTATTTTTCCACTCGATAATAATTCGACCCAAACAGAGTTGGAAGAGAAAATCCTGGCGGCAAATTATCCGGGTGGTGGGACGGCTACGGCGTCAGCTATTGATGCAGCCGTTAATTTATTAAACGAAGACCTAAATCCAGGAAATTCTTCGACTTCAACTCTAGTTCCGAAATTAATGATTGTTCTTACGGATGGTCAGTCCGATTCCCCACCATCAACGGCTAGGTCAGCTGCCCGAGCCAATCAAAGCGGAATCATTTGTTATGCTACCGGGATCGGGAGTAGATTTAATGAAGTGGAATTATCGACAATTGCGGGTTCAAATCCGAACCAGGTATTTACTATTGATTCATACAGTCATCTGACTGACCTCCTGTATCAAACAAGAACTCAGACTTGTAGCAAACCCCTGAGGCCAAAACGTCAAACAATTGTTGAGGACTTTGTTCATCAGTATGAAATCAGCTATTATGCGTTCAATATGCCCAGAGATGGCCTTACATTGATCTTGAATGTCACTGAAGGGGATGCCTTGGGGTACTATTCTTATACAGTGGAAAACCCAACCGCTGCCCTTAATGATGGAGTCCTTGCGAAGGGTCAAAATTATATTTCTCCACCGCCGATCGTTATTTCGAAGCCAACAAATGGTACAACTGGAGGGATATTGCTGAGAACAAGACGAATGGCATTGACTCCAGAAGGAACGACAAGGGCAACAAATCTAAATGACACCGAAACCGGAAAAACCGACGAGGGTCAATTCGGCCAAGTGTTCATTGCGATTGAGGGTGTTGATAAAATGAATAACTTTACAATTTATACGGTCGAGGGTGGTGGTGAGCAATCAGCCGCAGTCTCAATTTTTGGGTCGATGAACTTTCTCGTCATTGGATTTCTCAGTTTTATGTTATATTTCAGGCAAAATTTTAATATTGGATATAAATATTAGTTGTGTTGTGTGGAATTATAAACTCTTATTTCTTAAGTTTCAGTCAACAGTTTTCTGTATAACATTTCGAAAAAAAACTTATCCTGACCCACGACCTTACGTTTGTAATTTTCTCGTGATCATTCATACTTAATCGAAATGAGTAGGCAGGAAACTGCTCCAGCTAAAAACTCTGAATAAACATTGCGAGTTAAATAATATTATAGATTTTTCAGAAATTCGATTATATTTGACACCGATGGCCTGTCTGCTGGTGTACTGCTTAAATAAGTCAAAACTGGTAGTCCATCAGAATTGAATATTAAGTCGCCACCCATTTGAAGTGGATCATCCTCCATGTCTGCGTAGGGAATTGGAATGGTGACATTAGCTAATTTTGCGGTAACGTATAGCCCAATAGTTTGACGACTCCAAACCTAGAAAATCAATACATTTATTTGTAGTATATTTATTTGTATGTAAATCTTAATTGTAATTTTATATTTTGCAGCGATAATACATAATATGTATGTATAATATGTATTACATATACATAATTTATTAAAATATCAATTTAGCAATAAAGAGTAGTATTTACTCAGAAGTTTACCTTTGCAACGGATTTACTCATTCCAAATTTTGAGTATAGTTTTCTTGTCGGATCCAAATAAACGTCGAAGGCACAATTCGAGTCTTCTTTCCATTGTTGGGCACCTTTCTTTACTCCGAATGAAATTACAATGACTTGGCAGTGATTAGCAGTCAAGATTTCCTATTGATGTGTAATCATAATGAAACCATAAAATTATACAGTTTATGTGTAGAATGGTCTGCATCTGTGAAATTATGATTGTAATCACCTTAACCTCACTAATCGCAGCCACATGCTGCCGTCAAGGTAATCAAGCAAAATGTCTTAACAGAACTGTCCAAGTGAACTTTGACTTCTTGGCAATTTCTTTAAGACTAATTTTTTCTGGTCTGTCAAGAAGGTCAAGATCAATGTTATCCAAGGAGTCATCCGGTTCAGTCTGGTCAGACTCAGAATAAGACGCGTTTTCCATTTTGTCTTTGTTCATTTCAGAGTCGATATTCTGTAAAAGTAAATCCCATGCAGTTTCCGAGTCCAAAAACTTTTGCTTGGAATTTAAAAAGTTTTTATTTGTTTCTTCAATTGATAATTCATCCAGGCTTTTGTAAAGCGCAAAATTGTTCAAGACGGAGAATCCTTTTAGCAAATCTGTGTAGATTTGGAAAACAGGAAGAAGTTTTCCCATTGACGTTGTTATAAATGTGTCCACTCCAAGATTTTGCATGCACTCTTGCACATCGCTTATCAAGTCACTCATGGAACAACTAAATGTCTCCAAATGATTCATTATTTCTATTTTTGACGGCGTCATTTTTTTAATAAGTGTTGTTTTCACTTTTCAGCTAAAACAGTAACAAAAATTGTCTTAAAGTTATAACAAGACTCACGCTCACGCTGTGCACTGTCTCACTGTGCCCCGTTGACTCTGACAAAACAAAAGTCTCTCGAAAGCCAAAAACTCCTAAAAACAGATCGAAATTGATCATTTAATTCCAAAATGTCAAATTGGGAAGTTTGATTTGACATAAGGAATGCATCAATTTTTAAGGTTAAGATTGATAGAAATTAAATTCACTGAAAATGAAATCCATGGTAAAAAAACTTTGACGAAAATATAACTGTTCGAATGTACCAATATAGTAGTCGAAATTCACGATGTATAAAACTGGAATGTAAAAATTCGACTTCGAAGTTAAAAGATAAGATTCATGCAGAAAAGTAATCACACCACAGGAAGAGGGCAAAATAAACTCAAGTTACACTTGTAAAATGCTGTGATTGTGAATACATATACATACTGCAAATGCACAAGATAAACCAAAACCAAACTACTAAAATATAGCGCCTAAACAAAATTCCTCAATAAATATTACAGTCTCAGTACATTATGTTACATTAAAACTGCATTCCTATAGTTGTAGTTTTATCACTTGTTTTTCTTTTTATGTTAATTTTGTTGAGATTGCACGTTTACGATTACGATTATACAAGTGTACTCAGAAAAAAACGTGATGGATAAGACTATAGAAAGTTGGTGTGAATAAAAAAAAGCATGGCAATGCCAAAGTGTTACCCACAGTTTGAAACTTCATTGGAGGATTTGATTCTGAAAGAACCCCGCATGATTCGGAATACTCCACATTAGTTTCCTTCTCAAATTCTTGTGTTTTGTTCAGAAACGCACGTGTGTTTCCTAATTAGGGATATAAAATGTTTAGAACTACTTTTTTATAGTTTTTTTTATTATAACGTAATCGTCTGTTTCATTATTGTTTGTCAATAATTTCAATTTCTCAGGGTTTGTATCGCACATAACGAGAGATTACATTACATGAGAGATACAACAAATAATTCCTTGGTTGGTGACATTAGTCATTTCCATCCACTTTTATAAGACACTATATAAAATGCAAACCACAATGTAATAATGTCAAATAAGCACTTCGCAATCCATTAATTAAGAAACGAAATGACGACCCCTGTGATTTTACTTCAATGCTTTGTGACGGGATTAATTGTTGTGACTGTGACCGACCTCGTGTCAACTGAATTGGTCGTGAATGTAAAAAATCAGGTAAACGGCAAACAATGTAACAAAATAGTCAAGTACAAGTACATCAGTACATGCATAATAGTAGTACTTGAATAAAAGTATTCTGAAGTGACAAAGAGTCACTGATTTCTCAGGGTTTAGACGAAAAATTACATTTTTCCTTGTTGCTATCTAGGGAGGAGAGATATTTCAAGAATCCTTCCGTTCGAATGTTTCCGATGAGACTGTTCTGCTTGAGCTTCAACAATTTGATGGCAGCAAAATTACACAATTTATTGATTTCAGAAATGTTGGTCTATAATTATCCGAAATCGATAAACATCGATTGTAATCTCGTTTCTTAAATGAGTTTTTGGCTTTTGTATAGGAAATTCAGATTATACACGCGATAACTTTAGGAGAAGAAGAGCAAAAGGAGTCACTATTCCAAATTGTATGTTTTGTTACCCAGTTTCAAAAAACAGATTTTATTCCTTCAGATGCGATGGCAAAATTAAGACAGGTTTGTTCCATTGAAATCTTGGTGATGTCAAACGTATCTGCCTTTGGTTTAAATGAAAAATGAAAAATAATATGTCTGCTTTTACAGAAGAATCCATGGGCACTCCGGAGTCCCGAAAGGGACATGGGAAAAGAAAATGTGACCCTAGACGTGATTTTGGACATTCGAAGTTCAGACTGGATTTCACCGCATATCAAAGCGATTTGCTCAGACGCAAAAGATTCTACATATGGAAAGCTGGACGAGTTAGAATTGATTGTTTCGAAAAGAATTGAACATGAGAGGACAACTGGAGAATTTGGTAGTTTGGCTCAGAATCAGAATCGGTTGGACGGAAGTGTTGAAGCCCATGAATTATTTCTAAGGGCTGTTAAGCCCTTTCCCCTTATTCAACAAGATTGTCACAACACTTTCGATGTCAACAAAGCATGTCTTTGTCAAATGGAAATATGCATAGGTAAGTTTCCGCAGTTTCCGGTCAGATCAGATATCCGGCTTTTCATTTATGATCGAAACATGTCGAGAGCCGTTCTAAGATTTTGAATAAAACAATCCATTGCAAAATGCAAGGGTAAGGCAAGTCAACGGTAGCCAAGTAAAATTGCCTGGTCTGATATTTGTCAGACCAGAGCAATATACGGACAATATGCTAAACTTAACCCGGTTTCATTTCCGATTCCGAATTCGAAACCAACACCAAATGATTCGGCTCCGAAAATCCAAGTGTTTATATTAGACAAATATATGGTCTGAGTCTGAGAATCTTGCTTGTAAAGCGGTACTTTATGGTTTACTTTCAGTCGGAATTGTTGGCACCTGCTGATAAATCAATTTATCATTTTCATGTTAAATTATGTGAGCTGTGTTCTTGAAACTCATTATTAAAACTAATATATTTCTTCTTTCTATATAGTATGGTATCCGTGTGCCCTGAAATACTGCCGGAGCAAAGACCCTGGCGGAAAATCTACTTCTTACCGGTGCGGAATTCATACATGCAAGAAGTGTCGTCACTACTTCTATTCAGTTCAGAGAAGATTTTCCTGCAATTCACTATATTATTGATCTCCGAGTAGAATTCCACTCAAATTAGTGTTAGATTAGATGTGCTGTGCAGTTAATTACTCATAATGGTTACGTTTTCAGTCTAAACTTAAAAATATTATGACTACTCATAAATAGTTACGGGAATCCTAATCCCTAATCCTCGGAAATGTTCCAGAAATGTTTATTCAAATGCACAAACGTTGTTTTCCGTGAAGTTCAAATAGAATTTGACTTCTAAAATATATAAGACTCATCAATTAATTAATACACTCTTTTGTAATTAATTTACTCGTTGGCTCAATTCAGTTCTGTATTATAAAGTTAAGATTTTTTTTAACGAACGAACGCGGTACGTTGAATATTGTTTGTGGTGTGGTACGAACTTTCGGCCTCTATTAGTTTGTTTTAATGTATTTTTGAATTTATATCTAGTTATAATGCAAACGAAAAACGAAATCAGAAAATATAGACATACAAATGACAATGTAGGTGTGGATATTTACTTTCATTCCATTTTCCATTCCACTGCGATTGTGAGTGCGATGTAAGACAGACGACCGGGAGACTGAAAATCGGCACTACGAACATATCGAGTTAACGTCTTGAAGGGAACAAAATAAAGTTTAAGTTAAGTTAATAAGTGAGGATAAAGCCACTGATGGAGTCGTATGGACCTCCCGACCTTATGCAAACGAATCGTATCTCAATTAGTGTACTAATACAAAAACAGGAATAGAAGAAATGATTTACGGAACATTATTCGCATATCTAATTGTTTTCTTGCCAAAAGACTAAATCTTGGCTACTTCAAGTATTATTTAATATAATCCGGGCACAGCCGAGCTAGCAAAAATTATCATCACTTTCATCACGCAGTAAAAGTCCAAACCTCGGAACAAAAAGTATTATTAGAATAATTGGCCACAAAGTGTGAAATGGACACAAAAAATTGATTGAAATTGACATAAAATCGAATACTTATACTTACAAGTGAATTGGTTGAAGGCGAAGGTCCAAAAATTTATTCCCGCACCGGGAATCGAACCCGGGCCGCCTCGGTGAAAGCGAAGAATCCTAACCACTAGACCATGCGGGACTGGATGACAGATGAGTTGGAAAAGTTTAACTAGTTCCTCCCACTCCTGTTTCTTCACAAGACAAATCATGGGAATTTCAAGTCACGAGGTGGTTCAAAAATAATTGTCCGCGAAATTTTCTAGCACGTGAAGATATTTTAAGTTCATTTTTCTAATTTAAACTAAACTGATCAACAAATCGGACAAATTCGGATGGTAAAAATGGACGACATTTGTAACAAATTAGAAAAGTTACGACCTCCAAACTTCGTGACTGTCAAAGCGGAAGACCCAACGTGAGTGAATTTCGTTTGGTGTTTTGTTTAATTTGAACTTCTCTGAAATTATATTAGAATTCAAAACAATTTTTAAAACTAAGCCCTAAGCTTAAATTATTAACTATTCTTGGATTTTGGAATAATATTTATGTGGCGCAATTTATATTGAAGGTTATTAGCAACCCTACACTTTTAATTACAGTTCCAAACGTGCCGTAATGATAAGATGGACACAGTTGTCACAAGAACTTCCAAAGCTTGATCAATGGGCTGAACTATTTTCGTCGGAAATCCAACTTCTAACCGGATTCCTGGGGAGAAAAGAGGTCCAACTCAGACGTGAAAAAGCTCAACTCCTTACAAGAAGAGTCTATAAATTAACCTGTCATTGGAAAGCGAATGAATTTTTACCCCAATTAAAGCAATTCCAGAACGCAATGGGGAAGTTTTCAAAAAGTACAATCAAGCTCATTGCTGTACATGCAAAGGCAGCCAGACTTCCGAGCTCCCAGTGGTGCTGTTGGATCGTCTATTTGATCTTGAGAGAAGCATCAATTCTGGCGAAGGTTTGGCCTAGAATTCTATATCTTCGGATTCGTTTGAAATAACGTTCTTTGTTTAATTGTAAATGATTCTGGTATTAGATAAAGTTGGAGTGCGAAAATGCAACCAAATTTTGGCTTGGTCTCATTGCTTCCTCACACCACTGGGGTGATTCATTGGTCGTGACGGGAATTCTTTCAAGACTTTGGTAATTAATTCTCCAGCATTCTCAAATGTTGATTACCTACCAGTATTTCGTAAAAATGCATTTCGTTTTGTTGAAATATTGTATTAATTGTATAAACAGGCATTTGTCAAGCCTTCTGGTAGAGCAGTTTATAAACAAAACATACCCTTCCCTTGTTTTCATCCTGGACTTACTGAAACCGACAGAGTCGTCGAAGTGGCCAAACGAGAATTGGGAAGCGCCGAGGGACTTGAAAATATGGCTGAAGGACATTATGGATTTACCGTTTCAACCTGCAAATTTTAAGTAAGATTTCGTTTTCTCTTAAGTAGTCTTCATAGCTGTTAGTAAATAAAACTTGATATTTGTGTAAAGCAATAATAACTTGCGTTCTACAGGAAGGGTCTCCCATCAATAGAGAAATCAAGTGCTCAGATGTCGTCTGTTTTGTCAAGGGTGTTCGATGAAAAAACACCTAAGGCGACACCGAATCCCTCAAACCGATCAGAAAAGGAGTCAATAACTACTATAAAATTTGGTGCTAATGACAATGATGAAGATTTTGGAACACCTGTAACTGACCCAGAACCCGAAGTGAAAACGAACACTAAGACTAAACGGCGAAGGCGAAGAAAGGATCCGAAGAATTCAGCTATTACTCCCCGGCCTAGGCCTAATGCTGACTGGAAATCATTTAAGAAACATTGGAGAATTTTTTTGAAAGACTACGATACAATGGTGACTGGTAAGGCTGGTCGCAAGAGTTTGTTAGCACGAATAAACAAGTACAAAAGACAAATTGGTAATACTGATATAAAAATCAAGACTAAACTTAAAGGACTAAGAAAAAGTGTTCTAGAGAGCACAGATGGGAATATTGTAGCTCTGTTATCATTCCAAAAGTTTGAGAGTTTCGTAAAGAAACGGGTAAAGGAAATGAAGAACGAGTCGTAAGATAAAACGTATCAATCTAACTTTTGTACTTGTACATTAAAAATAGCAATCGCCTTATGTTTTTATGAAGCAATATATTTTATTGAAAATAAATACGGAATTCCCAACCAATTAATTAGCCCGATTTTACATCAACGTTAGGTCTCCACTTTAACAAGTTTAACTTGTACCATTTCTGCACATTTCGACACTCCAAGTCCGGTAACCTCGGCTATGCTAACGGGTGGGAATATGACCCGGACAACTTTGTCCAAATGTGGAACCACGAGGTGTTCAAAGTAACGCTTCATTCGATTAAACTCTCCTTGTTCTCTGACTTCCCATGTTAACCATTCGTTCTCTCCCCAAGTCTCCAATTCGTGGCAGATTTTCTGGACGCTCGAATTTAACTTGGACACAATCAACGGGGCACATTGTGTGAGTGGGCATTTACCTATTATATTCAAAAGTCTGAGTACTTCATTCAAGTAGAGGGCTAAGGGGGTGTGAGAAACTAGTTGTTTTGGTGGGTTCAAATCCTGGGGGTCAGGAAAATCAAGGTTACTCGTGTCTGGTCTTAGTGCTGAAGATGACAAACTGAACGAATGAAGATTTCTGACAAACTGAATCTCCGCTTGGGTCAAATCATGTTGAACTTTCTTCAAAAGGTGTTCTGCGAAAATTGGAATGATTAGGCCACGAACATCAGCTCCAACTCGGGCCAAACTTTCGCCAAAGTAGGACGCTTGCATCATTAAAGAATCAACTCCTTCGCCATGGTCGATATGCTTTTCCAAACTTGTCAAAACTCCGCTCATCTGTTGTAAATATAAGTTGAACATTTATTTTCGGGATGATTTTGCAAATCAAATTCTCTCAGGAAGAGTTCTGTAATTCTTACCTGAATTGCAACCCAAGTGGATAAATAATGATTACTATCAGCACCAAAGGCGGCCCTGTGCTGGGTCAATGTGTCAAATATCCAAGTTCGTGCTTGTTCAAAGGGAACTTCTTTCATTCTTGATTGTAAAAATCGGAATCTTAAGGATTTGTCGTCTGGGAAAAAGCTTCGAAGGAGTGACACTGTCTGTAGACAATCAGACAATCCTATATTACCAGAAGATAACTTTGACAGAAGAGCCTGTCTTATTTCACTTTTGAGCTGCGTGACTTCTTCACAGGTTCTCTGGAATAAACAATTTCATACATGAGTACACGACACGTGTCAGTTGGAAGTTAATATTATAACATGAGACTCATGAGAGGCTGAGAAGAAATATTTGTATACAACGTTTGCTTACTGAAAGAATCGGTGGTGGAGTTTGAACATTTTTGGTCATATCTTGGGCGACCTGCAAGACTTTTATGGCGTCCTGTAATTTTTCTTCCGCCAAACATCTCCGAACGACCCAAGGCATTTCCAAAACTTGAACAAGTGAATCTTGGTTTCCAAAAAGAACTTCGATCCCTCTACAGCCAGAAATCAATTGCTCACAGGGGTCATCAGAAAATATTTTGACATTCGTTTTCAGACTAGGCAGAGTTTCTACTGAAAGTTTCTGCACAGCTTTACTTCCGTCATACAACTGCATAAAATTGCATAATAAATTGCATAATTAAATAACAGACAATTCCTCTGTGTACTCCTTTTACTTTTAATCCCTCCTCCGTCCCACGTTCCACACTTACCGATGTCTTGATTTTATTTGTTGTCTGAGCTGATTGCACAAATATTTGGTAATTTTGACTAGCCATGTCTCTTGTCTGGTGTTCAACGATTGCCAACTCCTCATTTAGTCTAGCGACTTCTCCCTCTAAAAATGTACACAAACAAAACAGTTCATTGAATTTTTGAATTGATAGTAATTAAAAAAGTTACAGTTCAATTACGAGTTACTTACTCAAGCTTTCCAAGCCTTGAGATCCAAGTCGAGACAAGTAATTCAACTCTTCAACGTCTGAAATTATTTTTCAAGAAAATATCCCATTAACTCTCCTGTATTTTATTTTTTATTTGACTCACCCGCAATTGTCGAAACAAAAAATGAGTATATTGGAAATTTTTTAGAAAAATATGTACCAGTATATGATTTCTATATTCCTTTCCTTACCGAATGTTCGACTGATTTCCGCAAAGAGAACATTTGAAAATTCCTTGAGTTCTTCGCCGGGACCAAATTCCATTGTGATTTTCAAGCTGGCTGTCCAGCAAAATCCGTATTTAGACTAGAACTACGAATTGTTTACCAAGCTAACAGTAACTTGAATTTTCTTTTGAAATAGTTTTTGTTTTTTGAGACTTTCAAAAAACCTCTCGTTCGAAAAATATGTCAATTCTAATTTCCATCCGGCAATGTTAAGAGTTTGAACCACCCGGGTTCACGATTCCAGTTTTGGTACAGGATTTAGAATTTTTGAGTTCCATCTTTTTAGCTCATTTCATTTTGGGAATTCAATTTATCTTTATCTTGGAAAGCAATAGTTTTTTTCAAACCAGATGTGTTTATCCTTTATCGTGAATACATTGAAAATAATAAATATATTATGTCAAGTAAATGAAAGAAAACAGTCGGCAGATTGATCTTTTTATTGAATGACTTTTTATTCACCTCAAACCTGAGAAAGCGAATCTAGTCAAATATTGCTCACAAAAGCGATTTATATTTAATTTATACTCACAATTTTGATTGACTAGAAACTACATTTTAACTAAATATTAATGTATCAACTTTGCGGAAGCAATATACAGAAGCACTATCTTCGCTTCCAAAATATTTGAGGTTTTGCATTTCTGAGTGCACATCATATCATAGGAGAGGTCAGGACATAAAATCCCGTATAAAGAAATACGTAAAATCTGCTTTAAAATTAATACAAATGTTAAAACGCGGTTGCGGTAGAGAGTATACTAGTACTAGTACATCTTCATCCATATGAATTGTGAAAAATAAAATGTGAAGTAGTGGTAGCCAGAAAAAGTTTGTGATGAAGCGAATGATTGGATCCTTTTCGTTTCTTTCCAGGGTCCTTGAGTCGGCGAAAAACGTCTGACTCTGACTGAAAACCATATAACGGGAAACGTTCTGCCTTTATCTGCTCAATTTTTTCTTGTTTGTTTTCGGAGACGTTGGTTGGAAAACACTGGAGGCTGACATAAGACTCTCGATATATTGGCCCAAAACTTGGTTTTCAGACCGAAGTTTCAGGTTTTCTTCTTGCACATTGTCCACCCTTTGTGACAGATCTAGTAAAAACACTCATTTTATTGCGGTTGTTATTACCACCTCAATATTTGTGCCATCTTACCGTCAAGAGTATTTTGTAATTCCAAGACTTGTGCGATCAATCTTGCCTTCTCTTCTTGTTCGTCTGGATCGAGATCTGCAATTTATTTAACATGTTTTAGAACCAGCACACATATAAAAACCATTCAGTATTCCGTTTTCAGTACAGTACATGTACATGCTTTCAGTAATAATTTATCAATTCCAGTATTGTCTGAACCTCCGCTTGATAAGCTGTCATGGGTAAAAACGGAAGGGAGTGAATCAAATGTCCTCGTCAGACTAGCCAAGTTCAGTTCCGACGATTGAGATGATTCTCCAGTCCCCACGCCGTCACCATCTCCAATAAGAGCTACATTTACAGAGTTTTATTAGTTTCATGTAATCAATCACGTTTCGCTTCATACTATCATACCAATAGTGTTTCAGGGTCTTACCTTGGGGATCGTCATCTGCTAATGGAATATTGTTCAAGTCTTCCTCCAAATTACTGTCCGTCGAATAGTTCATCTTGAAAAACTCAAGTCCAGTCTTAGAACTCTGCAATCTGTAGTGGCAAAAAAATAAAATAACATCATAAAATATTACACTCATACCAAATAACATTAATCTAACAGCACAGTTGCTATTAGGTAATATTATGTACGTGTCTTCTTATAAAGTCAAAAGTTAGAGTTCAGTTGGACAGCACGGGACTCTGCCGTTCATTCATATTGACACGTAATAATATGAGGACCAACTAACTGTGCTTGGACCGGACGTTCCGACTGACACGAGAAAAGTCTCCAAAAAGTTTTTATCAAAATAAAATTAGACCTAGCGTTCAAAAAGAAAGTTTTGTTCGTTTATTAACCTTTATAAATTACGTTGTAGTAAATGTAACGCCCAGGAATGAATTTTTCCTTGCCTGTCTATGGCACAGTGACGATAGGCACACAGACACACCAAAACACAGAGAAATTCCCCGAGACCTGTGTCGCCTGTTGTGTGAGGTGTGATCCGATCCGAAAGCCCGAATGATCCGAATTTCTCGAAATTTTGAACGGGAATAAAAATCAATCTGCTCAAACTCTCTGTCGTCTGGCTCTGGGTGATACAGAGTACAGAAAAACAGAGAAAGCAAAAAAAATTGTTTTGCGCTTCATGTACCACATGAGACTCATATGAAAATGTACTTGTCACATTTCTTCCCATGTCTTGAAACCTCACACTCATGCATTCAAAATTAGACAAGTACACAAATGGAAAAGATCGTTGTCTTGTAGTGGAGTTGTGTGGAATTTATTTGACCACCCAAAATTATAGGCTAAATTTTAGGTATTTAAGATAATTCGGAAAGTTTTTAAGTTGTAATATTACAGTCACCGTGTTAAAAAACAATTCAAAAAAAAGTATTTTAAATCTCAGCCAAGTTCCATCGACCAAATGTGACACCGTGATGACAGTGAATCACTGTCAGTGATAGTGATGAGTGAACATAACATTTAAGATGAAATGACGACGCTAACGCTGACGATACTGAAAAATCCGACAAAGGTCGATGGTGGAGAACAATAATCATTCCTAAATTCATTTGAACGAAACGTACCCCAACAATGCAAAGGTTTGAGCACTTTTTAGTTTAAGTTTAAAGATCTTTGGGTGCATAGTACATGCATCCATGCATGTCGTGTCGGGGGCAAGCATTTGTATAAATGTAAATATTGTATAGTATTTTTAAAGTATTATTTTTTTAAAGGAGTCGACCCCAAGGAGGAACTTCAGGCTCCAACTCCCAAACTCTCTCTAAATCCACGAAGAATGTTAATAGATCTAAAAATGATGAAGTTGAGAGTAGAATGTCCGCTGGAGCTATTACAAGAGCACGCTCGCATTCTGCATCCAGTTCAAAGACATCTGCGACAGGGTCAACCTCTAGTGGGGGTTCATCATCGTCCGCGTCTTCATCGTCATCATCATCTTCAGGGTCTGGGTCGGATTCAAGTTCTTCAGACACTGAGGCCTCAAGGGCAAGTAGTCAGAGTCGGGCTAGTAGATCTTCTAGAAAAAGTCAGACTAGTGATAATAATAAAGGAACTGTGAGGAGTAGTAGTGGGACAACAGGAGGGCCAAATAAGTCTACCCTAATCTCTAAATCTCAAAAACTGTCTTCAGGAACTACGAATGCGAGTAGTGGAAGTTCACCACAAGTTCCAACGCAGAGCCACAAGAAAACAAAGGGAAATAGTAGTAGCAGTGTGATTTCTTCTGGGGCAGTGAGTAATAGTACAACAACCACTCAACTAGTGAATAGAGGAAGAAATCGACCACCTTTGAGTGGGTCTGTTACCAATGCACATGCCAAAGCACCTGTGGCCAGAGTAGCCCCTACGAGACCGTTCAGGAGAAAAAGCTTTGCTGCCACGAGTTCAGGTAAATGACTACAATAAAATACAGCAACGTTGTATCTGTATCTTGTATCTGAATATAGAAATTTTAATATTTGATGTTGTTTCACAGAATCCGAATCGAGCTCAGCAGTAGCAACCCCCGTAAAACGGGTAGGGAGTAAACCACCGTCAATACCAGTAACGGTGAGGAAACCGCCAAGCGCACCTATTCCAACCTCTTCCACTTCGGCCATTAAAAAGGTTGCCAGAACCAAACCTTCTGCCACTAGCGCAAGTACATCCAAGAAAGGGAGTAGTAGTGGCCTGACGAACGGAAAAATAAACGCCATTCCAGCCAGAAATCAAAAGAAATTACTGAAAAGTATTTTTAGCCCTGATAACTCAAGTGCTGAATCTGACGAAGAGAAACGGATACGACGAGGAGGGAATGATGCCTCCACATCTGGTGCAAGGTCCCCAGGAACGGTCTCAATAACTGGAAGTATTATTGCCGCCAAGAAAAGTTCTATTGCGAGTCGATTTAAGAAACGACTATCTCCAACCCCAAATTCGAATCGCGCAGCTTCCAGTTCGTCTCTATCAGGTAGGAAGTTATAAAAGATGGGATCCTTAAAATGCAAAAGCAAATACCCCGATTATAATATTTGAAAAGTAGCATAATAAAATACCAAAATTTGAAATTAACAGCAAGCTCAAGTGGTGGAAGCTCGAGTTCGTCATCATCAGACTCTAGCAGTGAATCAGAAAAAAAGCAGCCTGAAGTCACGAGTGGGCCAGGGAAAAGAGAACCATCTCCGAAATCACCATCTAGTTCTGGACGAAAACGTCCGGTCACTCGGCGACAAAATCGTAATATTGTGAAGAGTAAGACGATTCCAACTACAACAATGTTTAGTCAAAGGTTGGTGTTATTTATATAAGGAATTCGAATTTGTATTCCAAAATCTAAAATATTATAAAAACTCTTTTTGAATAATTATAGTGTCGTCACCCCTTCACCACTCCAAATCTCTGTATGGGACAGTGACTTTTCTGATGAACCAAGATCTCTTGTACGAGTCCCTGCTAAAAGTTCGCATAAGTCTAGACCCAGGCCAACTGACGATGAGGAAGAAATGATGATGGAAAGAGAGAGAAGATGTCGGTTTCCTGGATGCGATTCAACTGGACATCTTAGCGGAAAATTCCCTACACATTCCCTGCTATCTACTTGCCCCAAATATGCAGGATTCTCTGTCGAAGAGTGCAAGGTACACTTTAGTTTCTTATTTAGACTTACGCAGTACCCAGTCTTATCTCTTAATAATATACTGAATATCCTCATTTCACAGGAAAATGCTGCTGAGAGGCAGAAGCGTGAGGGTGAGCGAAAAAGATATTTCACTTTGAATCAACCCCATCAGAAAAAGCCCTCAAAGCTTTCTCAAGAAGCAAAGAATTGGTTAGGAAAAATGAAAGATTTGAAAGCAACCGATACAAAGGACGGTAAGAATATTCGTATATTTATCCTCAGATATTTGTCCGATATTACTTTTTGTGTCCCGATGTTGTAGCTGAACTATTTAATTTGCTTGTTTCGTTCTGGTACAGGACTATGTTCGGAGTACGATTTGAGTTTATGGAATGATTCACTGGCCCTGGCTGCTGCCCGAATTGAGATTGAACAAGGTGAAGCAATCAGTTACAGAAGTGTAGCCGTTGGTAGATTTGAAATGTCATGCTGGTGCGAAAGTCCATATTCCGAGCCTCTCTCACACTCCCGTCGACTTTTTATATGTGAATTTTGCTTAAAGCCTGTACAAAGTGGTACTGTCCTTCGACGACATTGTGCCAAATGTGTTTGGAGACATCCACCTGGAGATGAAATCTACAGGTACCGGTAACAGAAATTGAAATTATTCTACTGGATGAAACTATTGTCGTACATGTCATTAATTTGTTTTTATATTTGATTATAGGAAAGATCGGCTGTCCGTTTGGGAGGTTGATGGAAAGAACCAGAAGACGTATTGCCAAAATCTATGTTTATTAGCAAAATGTTTTCTAGACCATAAAACACTTTATTTGGACGTAGATCCATTCTTATTTTATGTAATGACTCTGGCTGACTCACAGGGGTGTCATTTAGTAGGTTATTTCTCTAAGGAGAAAAATTCGTTTTTAAATTATAATGTATCTTGCATTTTGACATTACCACCGTACCAGAGACAAGGTTTCGGAAGACTACTCATTGACTTTAGTAAGTCCTAACTAACATTTTTCGTCTGTACAGGAATAGTCAGGTCAGCTGAATTTTCATTTATCTTATTGTATAATTTCCAGGTTATCTTCTGACACGGGTAGAAGGTAAAGTCGGATCCCCCGAAAAACCATTGTCAGATTTAGGATTAATATCGTATCGATCATATTGGAAGTATGCTGTTCTCAGGCGCATGTGTGCTTGTGCAACAAGAGAAATGAATGTTAAAGGTAATCAATTTTGTTAGTCAACTCATCTTTTTAAATTTATATTACTAAAATTGTGTTTGTATTTATCTATAGATTTGAGCATTGAGTTGGGTGTGACAACTGCGGACCTGATCTCTACTCTCCAATTCCTTGGTATGCTTAAATATTGGAAAGGAAAACATTTGGTTCTAAAGAAGACGGACGTATTAGAAGAGTACGTGGAAAGAATACGTCGAAGAGGTGAAACTCGACAAATAGAACCATCTTGTCTCCGATGGAGACCATACCAGCCACCGGCAGAAACTTCTAGCTAAAGATTATTCTTGCCCTCTTGGCTCTTACCTGTGACAATTTTTTTTATATTTTAAATTGAATTCATTGTGTTATGTAGTTGTATAATTAAATAGATGTTTAATAGATGTTTGGCTATAATTAGTAATAAGGTTGTGTCATTTTTCATTGTCGCCAGTGCAGTGTCTGTAGTTATGAGACAAAAAAGACCATTGTTTCATTTAACCTGTTGTTGTTCTGAAACTACGGCATACTCAATACTCAGGGCAGTTTTTAAGAAAACCAAATGAATAAAATGATTGCAATTTTGAGACAGTGTTGTTCTTGTTTTTGACACCGAGTTACGGATAATATAGCATTTAATACCAAATTCTTTTAAATGGATTTTAATTAGACATCATTAGCATTCATTCTCACTCAAGAGGATGAAGACCAAAGTTTGAAACTTACATGCCGAGCCGAAGGAATACCTTACATTCTAGTGAGGTAAACTAACATTCAATTGAAATTAAGGTTGATTTCTTTTCCACCACATAGACATACATAGATTACATAATTTTAAAAGGAATGTTCACTTTGCGTAATATTTTTACACATTTATCAGCTTACAACTTAGAAATGTTCATTACTCTATTTAATTGTGCTCGCTCATTCCTGCGGAGGATCCAATGATGAATGTAAACTGATGAGGATTCCTACGCTTAAATATGGAAGAGAAAATCCGAAGGAAGATAATTAGTGGTCACCGATATCTGTTTTATTTTGGAAAGGCTTGGTAAAGGACTTTGTTGCCCTTGAAAGCGGGAGAATTTTTGAGGGTGTCAACTCGAGTGAAACTAACGGCAAGATTAGATTTGCGTCTTTGTTTTCGATGTTGGGTTTTCCGGCCAATTGACTAAATTTTTCTTTTGAATTCACAATCAAAGCTTTATCAATATCTTATCGTCAATAAATAGGCTATAATATAATTTTTGCATATGTATATAACCCAAAACATCAATAGCCCATAAATGTAATTGTAACTGTACATCTAAGGTTTGAATATGAGGTATGATTCATTCATTGGTCTTCATCCCCAAGATTGTGCTTCACTTTAGAGAAATCAAAGTCTTCCCCTGTTCCTCTTTTGAAAATATCCAAAACATCTAAGCAAGTAGTCTCAAAATGAGTGGTTGCATCATAAGATGTCGAAATAAAAATTTGAGAGTCAACTCCATCTTGAGTGGGCTCAAAATAGTCGGAAACTGTTACGAACCTGAAATTTAATTGTAGAATTAAACACCAGTTAAATAATTCTGTATTTGTGTAGTGAAAATTTAGTTTACGTACTTCTGCTTAATGGATCCCAAGAGTTGTAATCCTGGACGAATTTCTTCCTCAGGATTGGCTGTTTCTACATTGGTTGAGACCATAGCCACAAACCAACCTTTAGCAGCTACTTGATGTGTGTAACTCACCATTGAAACGTAAATATCTATCAGAATCAGATTCAGAATTAATTTTATTAGTGTCGTTGCTTACACAAATAAGGTTTATACATTACTATCGCAAGAAAAGAAATTTCAACAAGTTAGCTTGATTGATGCATTTATTCGCACTTGTTTCCTTTATACACACAATAAGTGTCAACTTACCGGATTTCCGATTGACTTGCTTTTGAGGAATAATGATTTGAGTGGAAAGTGCATCCTTGGTATTAGGAATTGGATGATCCAAGAGACAAATACAACGAACCACTTGACCAACTTTTCTCACCCGGGTTGGAACGTATGATGGATCGCAGTAAACCTATTCAAGATCAAATTAACACTAAAATATATATAAATGTAAATAAACAAATAACACTACCACTCTATGCATACCTGCTTGCACTTTGCAACTTCATCTCCAGATTTAACTCCAATAACTTTGCCAGAGTCATCCAGCACAATCTCGTCGACGGATTTGTCAAGCATGTAAGTTCCACCATAAATTGCACTCAATCTATGATTTCATTAATGTGTTAAGATCAACGACGATGAATAATTGTATGATATAATGTCAGCATACCTTGCAAACCCTTGCGGAAGTTCCCCAAGTCCGTACAATGGGTATAGATATGGACTCTTGCCGTAACGAGCCAATGAATCCGAGTAGAGCCTGATTCTCAGCATAGTTTCGAGGGCCGGTTTCTTCAAATAATCGTCATTACGATGTAGGGCCAGGGCATGACCAGTAAAATCCTGTGTATTCCCATCCAAACCATGTTTTTCATAAAGCTGCAGCATAGTTTGTGTCCTTGGGTCGAAATCTTTCCAAGTTTTTGGGTCATCTTCCTTAAAGTCCTGGACGTAGACGAGGAGATTTCTAAATCGTCTCTTCTCAAACAACCCCATTAAATCTAAAAGTTTGACATACGATACGATTGACGAGGTGGTTAGTGTCAGAATCAGAATGTGAATGAAACGTCATCGGTTGATAATTTGTTTACTAATTTACCCGATACAAGAGCCTCCTTTTCATCAGCAGGTACTTTAGAAATCTTTCCTCCCTTGTACACATAACTTCCTTCCACAGATTTGAATTCTAAATATCTTGTTACTCCAGTGTGGATGAGCAATTTCACTAATTGTCCATTTGCCATCAGAAACTTTGGAATGAGATCAACATTCCTGGAAGAAATGAGAAAGTTAACATTAATTCTATGAATTCTGTGGATATTCATTTTATACTTATCTATTCATTTTGACATTGGCATTACTAGATTACTACATGACATATTGCATAAAAAGTTTTGCTTACCAGTCTCGTCCACGGCCAAATGCTTGATCCTCCGGAGTTGGTGCTCCATACTTTGTAAAAAGATCTTCCAAGGGTGTTATGGAAGCAGACTCCCCACCATAGTACTTATTTCGATCTATATGAAGTACTTTCTTTCCGGAGACCGAAAGCATACCACTCAAGATACATTCCTGTCAAATAAAACGGAGTAAAAAGGGCACAGTACTAACAATAAGACCACATTTAAATCCATATTTCGTCAAACTTACCTTGAGACCGGTACCAAGAACGATGCAATCATATTCCTCATCCATGGTGTCTAATTTTTCACTTTTCCTCAAATTCTGTTCCTGGTAATATTACAAAATAGAATATGGTAGGTCACTCAAATTAGATACAAAAAAAGTCCAGTCAAGTCCACCAGACAGACAAAACAGACAGACGGTGAATAGAATAGATAAAAAGAGTACAGTACGTACCGTACAAGCCGTCAGAATCGTATGAAAACCTCCACCCCCCAACTAGTCAGTCAAATCCCAATCCTCCACGCAGCTAGCAACACTGCCATGCGACTGAAGCGTCTCACTATAAGCATAAATGTACGTAATTCATGACATTCTGAGTACCCAGGTGGCAATCAAATAGTACCAAGAACGCCCCACTCATGCCAGCTCGTTTGCGTAGTGTCGCGTCTTGCAGCGACCATTTTTCATATAACGTTTACACTTGAAGGTTGAAATATAAAATCTCGATTTTTTTGGCCAAGAAAGTCAAATGGGTTTCACTCACGGAAACACTTGTAAAAACATCTTTTTGGTTTTGATTTGATTTGATTTCTTTATTAGCGTGCTTTCCAATGCAGTCGTACACTCGTACATACAGAAAGGTTCAAATTCGAGTCGGGCCGGCTGCGGCTGGACACTACGAGTATTATTGCATAATTGAACAGTTCGGTGTATTATAACTAAATAAGAAGCAATTAACTACAAGTAATGCAATTACTTGTAATTAATTACATAATTGAAATACTTGTAATTTGTAATTGACCCAAGCCTGGCCTGGGTGGGCCTGGACTGAAGTGGGCTGAATATTAGGAAGGTTTCGTAGGAATACAAAGCAAAATTACATTCACAGGAATCATTATTGTATTAGTGCGTGGGGAGGGGAGGACTTAAGAAGATTGAACATTATTGGATCGGAAAGTCAGTCACTCAACAATCAGCAGGCTCGACTCACTCGACTGTTGTTAGCAAAATAACAAAAGATTATTTGTGATATTTGTACCACTGCTAAAAAGTAAAGATTTACTGTATCCTTTCTGGAATTTCTGTTCTGGTTCATCTCCGTCTTAAGCAAAATACGAGGGGCATTCCATAAAAGTAATACTGAAGTTATTTTATCAACGTTAACAAATTCACACTAAATTGAATTTCTTTCCTCTTAATATACCGCTGGAGTTAGTTGAATGCAGTTTTAATAATTTGATTTTCAGTTGTTTTTACCAGTTTTCAAGAATTTCTAAAGTTGCACGTCAAAAAAAGAAACTCCGGCGTTTTTTCTTTCAAAATAGTGGTTCTACTTTTCCTGATTAGATTGGTGATAATAAAAAATTGGCAAATATAACCGGATAATATACTGTCTATTAGAAAAAAAAATATGCGGCACCCGGCACCTCAAAAAGATATCTAGAATTATTGGTGCCACATTCGTTCATAAGAACGAAGCCCAATAATATTGATGCTTGATCGCTTCTCATTTCCACACTTATCTTCGTAAACATGTTTTATTCTAATGTTATAAGTGTTACTAAGTTCAAATGATAGGTTACGTGTATTTGAATGCGTTTATTTTTCAACTGAATTGTTTTTTCTGAGAAGACATTAAAACTCTGTATTAATAGTTAAGCCTAGTTAAGTCCCAAATTACGTTTACAAAATTTCGCGTGTCAATCTCCAACACCTAATGATGAATCAATTGAGATTTATTCTTATTGTTTTAGGAAATGTTGTAGTTGAATGTAAATAAATGAACTATGAACTATGAACTATGAAGGTGTTCCAAAACGTTTGTCACACACAGGACAATAACTCAGGATTTTACGCTCAATGGGAGGAGGAGTGAAGGGGGCTTTGTGTTGGGTCAATTGAATGGGGGTGGGGAAACATTTCCCACATGAATCACACTCATTTGTTATTATTTCTTCAGTCTTTTGAAACACCCTCTTCAAGTCTTCTTCAATCTCAGGGTGGTTCGGAAGGATCGATTCATGAGGGATGGGGGTGTGGAGGTCAAGGTCAAGGTCAAGAGGATCCTGGACTTGGACTTGGACTGATTCTTCCTTCGTATTTGTCTCGATTGTGTAGAAATTATTTTCGTGTTCCTCACTATCGTGACCGCGACCGTGACCCCATGGTTCCACGTCCTCGGGTCTAATTAGTAACAACACACAATTCTATGTATTAAAATCCCTCAAAATTATAATTTAATTGATTGAATATTAATTAAATAATTTTCAAGTACGTGGGATAAGGATAGCCGTTCAGAGATCCAGGATTCATTTTGAAAATCTTAGACTTGGGAGGGTCAAGGTCAAGGTCAAATTCATGGTCCTCATTCTGAGGTACACACACGACCTCAATTTCCGCTCGAGTGAATTCGAACTCCATCATTCCTTAAAGAATTAATTCATGTCCTGAAAAAATTAATTAAATAATTTTAATCTGTGATATCACTTGTCACTTACATTGACAATTAGAATTTTAATTGAATGGATTCTCATCGTTTTCGTCTTTTCGAATTTTTTAAAATTTCAATTGTTTTAGTTTTGGATTCTCGCATACATTAATGTGAAGAAATTCAAATTTGACTTTTACCTTGACTGTCAATGTGTTCTTTGAGATTAATTCAATTTTCCTGGGTTTTTGTTGGTGGAGAAAGCACGTCGCAGTGTATAGTAGAAACGATTCGGGACACCGTCATTTAGTACCAAAGAATAATGGTCATCAATGCAATTTTAACTTACATCCTGCGGGTTGATTTTTCAGTTGTAATTGAAAAAATTACGTAACTGTAGTCAAGAGCTATCGTCGAAACAGTCAATTACTTGAAATTGTAATTAATTACTGTGAAAAGAGGGCCAATTAATTGTAATTGTAATTAATTAATTTACAAACTAAAATTGGGGCTCTGTGTAATTAGTTTTAAGAATAAAATTCTAATTTGTACAATAAAATTTTAATAAAAAGCCGAAGAGTACATAATATAGAAACAAATATACTTTTTTTATTGCTTTTCAACTGAACATTAAATTGTCGTTTTGTTTTGTTATTTTGTTGATGTGAGCCTTCCTGTGTCGAGACAAACAATTCAGAGTTGGAAAGTCCTTCCCACAAACCTCACACTTGTACGGTTTCTCTCCCGTATGAGTGGCCATATGAGCAGATAGTGTGTCTGACTTTGAAAAACTCTTTCCACAAACATCACAATTGTATGGTTTGTGGTTAATGTGTACCGCCGTCAAGTGTCGATTCAAATTCGAAGACTGTGTGAACTCAGACCCACATTTCGAGACAGGGCATTTGTAGCGTATCTGTGGACTCGTCTTGTCATGTGTCTTCAAATGTTGTTTTAGTCTAGTAAGTAAAGCATAGGATTTCCCACACTCACTCACTTCACACTGGAAGAACTTCTCTCCAGTGTGACTCAACTCATGTCTTCTCAAACTCTGTCCTGCCACAAAACACATCCCACAACTCTCACAAGTGAATGGTTTCTCTCCAGTGTGAGACCTGGAGTGAAGAGTTAATTTTGACTTATT
>JAQGCB010000017.1:0-48874 GCA_034698835.1 Protaphorura tricampata
TGACCTCTGGAGGGCTTCCATTTTGGATTGACAAAAAAGTAAGTGGCAATTTTTGATCAATATAAGTTGGTCTAACACCCAGTATATGTCAGAACTCAAAAGCCAGGGGACACCTCGCGAGTGTACCTTGTTAGCTGCTATTACTCGGCTATAACGGAGAGACTCCCCCATTTCATACACACGCAAGACGCTACTCCTCAGCCGTCAAGTTAATATTTGGTGATCCCATCCGAACAATTGCTTGTGGCACTCATGATATGTGGCATATTTTTTAATTAATTTACCTTCAATATCATTCACGATGTAGTCTCAATTAATCCAAAATATTTTAATCTCTTCATTTTTATCTTACATGTAAAAAAAAAGTCAAATCTAGGTCATCGACTCTAAAACTCAAAACTTGGAGTCAGAGTACTGCTCCAATTTTATATAACCATTAATTAAGTGGTTTCCGTCCGGAGTTTTTATTTCAAGTAACGCTTTCCACTGCACGTGTCGTACTGCATACTAAACATGATTGTTTTACACTTGGAACCAAATCCTCTAGTAAAAACTTCAAAATATCCGAAAGCAAAACAAAAGGGATGCCGTTCCGACCATCATGCCGCAGTTGCGGGTTTATCAATCTAAAAGACTTCAAATGAACCAAATGCAAATTATTATTAGTCCGACCGGCTGTCATCTTGGAAAAACCTGGATGATTGATAACCCAAGAACTTAAAATCGCATTTACCCTTCCCTCTTCTCATTTGAAAACCCTTTCCACGTCTGATATAAAATGTTCGTGACACTCTTTCAGTTTGGTTGTGTGTGTGTGTACAGTATGCGCTATTTTAGAATTTAGAAATGCCCAGGGAGAATGACCAAGTTCGGTTTTCGGTGAAGGAAATAAGGGAGAGAGAATGCACATGGAAGTGGAAGAACTAATCCCTCAAATCCGCTCTTTCCTTGTGTTGTGTGTTCCCAGGATTTCTCGTGTACAGGGTGGTTCGTACGCTTTTACCAGATTTTGTGTCTGTTTTCTCACAATTCTCTCCTAAGAATTGTACTAAAAGCACAACTGGCTGGATCATACACATTACACATTTTTAGAGAATTTAGTAGGGTTCAAGCTTGGTGTTGGAATCGTTTAGAATATATCACATGTACCATCTATAAAATGACTTTTTTCTGCCAACCCCCAACTGGACTGTAATCAAGGGTGAGATAAACTGTTATGAACCACCCTATAATACTATTCGATTTTGATTCGTGTGGGTCGGACTCGGATCTTTTTCAACCCTCACGCTATGTCAATTTCCTAAGTTTCTTCGTCGTTCACCCATCAGACATTATCATGACATCTCATCTCAGTTTGACACGACACGTTTCTTCACAACACACCTGAAAAGAAATAAGGTCGGAGACTGCATGTGTTTAGTAGATCGAGTACAGAGTGTGGGATTTTACTCAATTTCCCAACATCTCCAATTTTTGTTCTCCAATTAGACCAATCGTATACATACATGTTTAGTTTACCTCACAATCAGTCTACTTTCATGTATTTGGCTAAAAGTTCAATGTTTTCGACCCCCACTGACAAGGAAACTGTATGTTGTTCCGTTTTTGGTTGTTGTCCATGCTTGTGTGTGTGGATTTACTACTCCTTGACCAAAATTTCGACTGGTCAACTTTACTCTACTGGTGGTGGTGGTCTAAGACCTACTATGAAATGTATTAATTCAATTACTACATTTGTTATGAATGACATGTATTCAAATGGTTCTTTACATTTGTTCTTCCTTCCATTAAATCATCACGCCTTTTCCGAAATGTTGATACTAGCCACCATGAAGTGGTAACTAAATTGATGACGAACAGTCCAGATTGGTCCCTTGTAAGCAACCCATGCAATCATAAGTTAGCCTGAGAAGGCACGTTTAAAACTTTTTTTTTAACTACTGCAATCGTGCCCCTGTTGAATATTTATTTTCAACTTTCTCGTATTGAGTACTGGGTTGTACTATGTGACATAGGTAGTAGTGCTATCCAAACCTTGATCTCTCCAGAGAGTAGTGTGAGAGTGAAGAAAACCAATACAAGTACAAGAGAGAGTGACTACTCAAGTCTAACCGTGTGCTCAGAATAACTCAATTAATTTTAGCTCTCCGTGCAACTCTTAAGGTTCTCTTGAATGCATATGTAAACGTGAAGAAGTGAAACTGATTCTTAGTTGACTTATTGAAAGATTCAATTTAAAGTCTACTGGATGAAATTATACCACACGAACAGTAGCAAGTGAGTCCTAGGAATGAAATGGATCTCTGAGTCAACGAACATTGAAATGAAAGGGTGGAAAAAATTAGATTTTAGAGCTGACTTTTACTAGAATACAAGTACAGGGAGTGTGTGCGGTGCGGTGTTCTGATTTGACTTGCTACTCCCTAATGAAATGAAATGCCAGTAAAAGCCTTTTCTTTTCTACGTCTTCTCATGTTTTTTTTTGTTTTATTTGAATTCATGTTCAGAGCAGAAAATTTTCCATTTTGCACATCATGCAGTTTGGAACTTATCTTGGGTTGACTTGACTTGACTCCTGTTCCCCGTCATGCCACTACGACCATTCGCCATGATTCTTGACTGACTAGACATTTACGAAGGCATTGGGAACAGTTCTTTTATTTCCAAGGATTTTCATTATACGTTTCTCCGGAGACAATGTGCACAGGAAATGGGAGTTCGAACGTCCCCTAATTCGGATGTTTTGAATTCTTTCTGAGAAAATAATGATCTGCTTTAGCAGAGTTGAGTTGAAGAGTATGTACGGTCTTCCTCCAACATACCTTTATATTCTTACTTGCTTGTATACGCAAAACACTTCCAAGCCTTCCTTATATTCAACTTCACGAGTAGTGGTAGTGCTTGAGAATCTCTGTTTACTTTTAAACTAATGTGAAACCCTCACTTGATTTTTCAAAACTTACAATTAGCTGTAATGTAATGTTTTGTGGGCAGAGATGGGTGGGAGAGGTTATTTACAAGAAGATGGTAAATGATTTGGGAAACCGGTATTTCGGTATAAGATTCTCAATGTCGGCGTGTTTTCGAGGGTGTCTGGTATTGGAGATCCTTCCTTATTTTTATTTTAACATTACGTACCCCATTCTATTGTATCACTTTGGAAGTAATACTATTACTTAAGCAAGCAATTAGTAAAATGTGCGTTGAAACCATTCATATGAACTTGTAGGCTTTACCAGAAACATTTAAATGCACAACTTGCAGTTGCACGAACCAGGGGAACTGTAGCCTGTCAAATGCGTTAATCCCCTGAAACCGTGAAAATCTTAAGCTCCCTAATCTTCTCAGGGCGTAAATATCTAAAGCAAAAGGATGGTGAGATTAAATTGTCGACTTGCAATAAATGTTGACAGGGTTGGCTTTCCACGCGTGTTTGTATGTATAAGTAGTAGTCCTAGCTATTTCTTTGGTGTAAAAGTGCAGGAGAAAACTCTAAACTTTTTCATTAAGACGATAACCGAATAGAGTGGGTATGTAAGCTGAGCTAATGTTAATTGTGCCGTGCTGAAGTAAACTTTAGCACTTTGGTGAACCGCGGATTACTTTATACCTCGTTCTTAGACGCTTGATGGTAGCAATGGTTTTTTACGATTACATATATCTGGCACGCCGAATACAAATACCTCGTGAATTCACTTTATTTTCTTATACTCGTATTTTTCTATTTGACTATGCATTTCTTTTCACCCTTACGTTTCATTTCGAATATGTTACTTACTAAATCCAGAGTCTATTGAAAACCGACCATTATTCAAAACCGTCGATGGGTAGACCCTGTTATAATTATTTGTTTCATTTTTGTTTCGATTTAACATTTTGTAAGATGTGGTCCTTTCTACACCAATAGTCTTCTCCATCTCCTTCACGTGCGAGCGTCACTGTAAGAAAAATTAAACCACATAAAATGAAAAAAGTATAGCCAGGTAGAACCGAAAGTGCCTCCCCGAACTCTGTCATCGCGAGAACGATATAGGTAAGTACAATCTTCTGACTGAATCTTGTCACAGTAGTGCGTCCAAACGATGCATGATAGTGTGTCAAATTAATGCATACGTGACTCAAAACTAGGCTTCAGTGTTATACATATTTCGTGTATACATTTATCCATGAAGGTCCGCATCCACGGACGCGTAGGGATGAATGAATATTTCAACTTCAATTAGTTGGAATATTCTACATACATAACTCAACTCTTGAATCTTGACGTTACATGGACGACGTGTAGCGCTAAAATCGGACTGCGTGATCTTCACAAAATTAGTAGAGTGCGTACGGAAAGGAACTAATTGATTGAGAATTTGGGAGTATAATTGAATTCCCACAGATTTAGCAGGGAGTGTCTGGTTGGACGTTGTACTTTGACTGGAATCTGTATTATTCCGAGTTCCATGCGATATTGTCCTCCGTGTAAAATAAGTGCATAAAAAATCAATAAATGACGATGAAAATGTTAATTTCAATCAAACTAATTCATTTTGGTCATGAATATAAGGAGAGTCTTGTGCATTAGCAATATAATTTGAAGTACACGAATGAAAAATTGGGAAGAAGATTTTGAACAATTTTCAACAGTTAAGAGTAGGAGCGCTGCTAACAAAAAATGTTACTTTTACACTTTTTTTTTTAAAAAAAGAGTAGGAGTTTCTTAAGAAGTGCGTACTCATGTTGTCGTGTTTCGTTATTTCAGTCAGACGCCTATGTGTTCATTGAAAAACTGTGATGTTTGAGCCCTTTTCGTAGTAATCCTTCTTCGGCTCTCTCCGGGTCACACACACCCAATTGCACTTCTGGAATTGACAGCTCCTTTTTTAACATCTCTCCATCTAACACGTAAGAGAGAATGAGAAAGGAGTGAAATTCTATGGAATACCAAAACCACTGCCCCCTCCCATCGAATTTGTATTTTAAAAATCATTTCATTCATGTATAAAAGCAAAAGCTGACTGATGAATGAATCCTTCCCTCTTTTATTTGTTATTCGTAATGCAGAATTTGAGAACGGTTTGACTGGCTCACACTCACTGATCGTCGATGGAGAAGAGATCTAAATGTCAGTGGCACACTAAAAATACCACACCTTACTATGCATAATACCGCGGACTGTTCCCACAGAGCCAACTCTTTGCAAAACAGAATGTCAAAGTTTTACTGTCGTTCCGTTATCATTGTAGGGCGCACTTGGGGGAAATCAGCTAAAGTCTGGAGTCTGGAGTGGAACGATTCCACACATCTCACTGCTTGTAAAGTTTCAAAATAACCAGTCGATTCTCTATTAGTGACTAGTCACCTTTCTCATTGATTTTTTAGGAATTTCTCAGATCCGAATTTTCAAGGGAATTCTTACAACATCCTGAATCCTGAAGATCTGGGATTCTTCTTACAATATAAATGCAATAATAAATTAGGTAGGTACGAACCTTTCCTTTGGTACTTTTTGGCACGAACCCGCCTTTCACTTTGGAACTTTCCCAACCGAAGAAGAAAGCAAATTCAGTTTATATTGAAAGGGCAGTACAATCAATTCAAATACTATGGAGGAAAATCGGTTCGATTTAGGGTCGCAGAGTGAACAAAAACTCCCCCTCGATTCTATTCTATTCAGAATTCACGTGCACTCCTGTAGCCTTTACTTAAAAGAAATACAACTCCATTTCCACTCACCATCAACTCAGTCACTCATATTGTATGTACAACTTCTCATATGACAATTTCCCCAAATCACCAATGACTCATACTCCAAAGCAAACACAATTACTAGAAAAGAGACTTGTTCTGAAAATACTTGTGCATCTCTTCAGAGTACGAACTACGGGCTCATCAGAAACATAACAGAAGTGTGAGAGCAGTTTAGGAGTGTGAATTATTAGACTCTTATTTGTCCATTAGTCATGTCCCACTTGTAATTCTGATTTCAAGTCTTATTTTTACTCCCCTTTTTTTCAGGACCTTATAACGAATGCACCAAAATACGAGAGTATCCAATATTGTATGGCACATGGAAGGGTGTTTGGAAATAAAATTATCACTTTGCAAAGATTTTATTTTACTATGTACCGATGCTTTGGATAGACGATAGAGTGTCAATCAGGAAGTACTCCATTTGTGGCGAACGTGGCTAGTGATTCATTTTTAGTTCGAGTGTGTACATCGTGGGAGATACTGAATTATCTCGAATTAATCTACACGTTACTCCTCCTACCCATGCAACTATTTCTAAATTTCAATGCTACTTGCTTTACTGAAACACAAGCATATATTTGTAGAAGAAACACAAACTCATTTCGTCGGAATTAAGGAAACCCCAGAATTCATTATGATTTGGGAGTACTCCTCCGAACCGTCTCATGAGTAAATGGAAATTCAGTGTGGTTTTCCTCAAAAAGCTGGAGTTTTTCATGAAAGGATTATTCAGAAAGGCATACAGGAGTATTAAGGTGAAGGTGCACATAAATCACAAACTGTACAACGTCGTAATACAGATAGAGAATTCGGGCAGGCATATAGATGAACTTGCAGTTACAGAGTACAGCAGAGCTAGCTAGAACATCTTCAGATACTCCAAATGCGGGGAAGGATTCGCAGGAAAAATAAATCATTTCTTGGAGAGGAAAAAATGCTAAACTGTGAGAGTGGGAAGAGAAAGTGGGAAGAGAAAGTCTCCCTATTTGCACACAGACCACTATGCACTTCAGTTCTCCTTCTTGACTAACTGGATTCTTTGGTTAGAAAAGATGAAAAAATTGAATATTCACTAACGTAATATACTTAGGACGATAGGACGAACCCTTTCAGTCCAGCCCCATTTCAGATAAAATATGTTCGAACGCGTTTTACATTCTTTGACCGCTAGAAGTGTCAAGTTATTAAAGATCAGGAGGAAATTAATTAGTAAGTTCTGAATATGTGAATATGTAAACGTGTTGAATCAGACATATATACTTTTTTTTTATATTCGATGGCCACCTCAAGATTTTGGTCTAGGCAGAATCGCCTGAATATCAAACCAAAACCAATCACATAATGCACCTTACAGCCAGCTGTCACACCAATTAAGAATATTGACAACAATGTTTACTGAAAAATTGACCAAATACATATTAACATAAGTATATCAGTTAGAAAAACTCAGAACTGTTCAGCTAAGGAAAATTTCAAGTGCACCCTCATGTTTAAACTAATCAATATTTTACACTCCAAAGTAATTGAATACCCACAACTGATATTGATCACTCTTTTTTATTCTCACAGAGTCTTTATTTTCACACATACGACCCTTCCAAGGTTTGTGGTTGCCCTAATAAAATACAGTTTTTATTTCTAGTCTAATATTCATCACGTCTATATTTGGGGGTCTATTCCTCTTGACATATTTTGTAGTAAACGGGTTAACCCACCATGTAGAGCATGTCGCCTCAAATTACATGAACTGTAATGATTTTATCCATCTTACTTTTCAACTTGTTAAGAAGTGTTTCTGTCGCCTGCCTTTGACTATAACACAAAGACATGTCTAAACTCGCTGAGTAGTTATATATATTTTTTGTGTGGAAGAACACGACGAGTAATATATCAATCTTACACAATGCAATCCAATGCAATGGCGGCAGACGAACCGACGGGACGCGAAGAAAAGTAAAAGCTAAAGCATCCCTTTTACTTGAAAACCGAAAAGTTATTTTTGGGTACCCGGGCAGGACGAGCAATAGCAATAGAAATTCGTCCCGGGTTTTCCCTTTACGCACCCGTGTAATAACTCTGTCAAGCATAGCATTATTTGCGAGTCGAAATGTTTTCAAAAGTACCCTATTCCTATAATGTTATCCATCCATACGTACATACTGTACGTTACATGCGTTCCTTCTCATTCATTCATCCATTCCTTCATTCATACGGTTATCCAGTTTGTTACTTATTACTTTCTCACTGAACTGAAGAGACCCATCCATTCCAGTCTCCAAAAACCCAAAGACATAATATCTCCCCATTTTCACAAAAACTTTTCTATAAAGATAGTCATGGAAGATATATACCACTTTGTCAAGTTCAACTTCTTCCTTCTGATTCTACAGAAGTCGGTGTTCAGAAACTGCATGCAGAGAGCCGTGTTTAACAGATTAATAGTTCGGGAGGGGTTTTATTCAACCTCGACCATTTCTTCAGACGATTCTCAAAATAAAGCATTTTTTGTTGGACACTGTACTGTACATACTTATGTACACGTATGATTGCGCTTCATTTTTACTAAAAAGAGGTTACTCTAATGGAGAAATCATCTACATTTAAAGCTGCCACCAAGTGCATTATTGTCAGCCCGAGGAATCCAAGCGAAATAGTAGTGGCTAGTGGGAGCTAGTGTGTACTAGGTCTGATACAGTGGACATTGTAAGAATGCTGCCTTTGCGCTAAAAATGGATGCGTAACACCCTCAGAACATCATTTGATCTAGTAATCCTATAGAACTGTGTCTTTACAGTGATCTTATCGTATCGTCACTCTCCTCCCGCTTTTATGGATGAGACTTTTGTTATTACTGCCTCTTGAAAAAATACAACATATCTTTTTGAAAGGAATGCCAGTCAAGTCAACCAGCAAAGAAAACCAAAGTAGAAGCTCTTCCCGGTTGTCCAAAAACTAGTCAAGTACCGCGTTCGAATATACGAGACGACCGAATAATAACGAGGAGTGGTAGAATAGTTCGTTTTGTCAATAACGTTTTTAGGAATGCTATCCTTCCTTTTGCTTCCACGTGTTCTCACAGCTCGTATATTTCTTTCCCGTCTACACTCTGGTAATGCAAAAGAACAGGCAAAAATAACGACCATACATAATAGTGAACGTATCTGAACTTAACATCTGTTTGGGCTATCTCGTAATCAGTATGTGTCACTCTATGCATAATTTGTTGTGGCCGCACGCAACGAGACTCAGGTGGGATTAATGCTTTGTCTTTACCTTACTACTAGGTGTGGTACATAACGATGGAGGTTTGAACTTGGTGAGTGTTTACTGAAAGAAAAATCACAAAACACGTTTATAATTACCATGATTAATTGTTTATTGTTTGTGAAGACAAAATCACTAGAATTTAAAGAATTATGAATACAGACTAATACGTACTAGGTGGGTGAACATCCAATTTAACAGAAGAATATATAAATAAAACAGATGTATAAATGTCAATCAACGGCGAATTCAAATTCGCGAGTAAAATCCGGCATTGATAGTGTGGGTAGTATTTCAGGACCGTTAAGGTCTTTGTCGTAAGAGAAGAAACGAACCCCTCAAACTATTTCAAAGTAAACAGACAACCGAAATACTGACACTGCAAACTAGAAATGCCAGGCATACGCTGTGCTATATGGAAGACAAAACTTCTCCAAGGAAAACATTCCAAAATTCCTTTGGTCATTCAGTGCGAGACAGATCACGCTAATGCATACCGGATACGAAATCGCTTACATTCAGTCAAATGAGAAAGAGGTTATCTGAAAGCCGCACATGTTGTGAAGGTCGAGATATATCAGCAATTCTATTTTTTAAATTGTTTCTTTATCGTGCGATTTTTATGATATTTAATTATTGTATGTTGTCAATACATCTGATTCTTTTTAAAGTTTTTACTTTGCTCTTGTCAAGTGGATATGCAGGTAAAACATTTTATGAGCACAAATTAGCTGTGAAAGTGGATCTTTATCTTAGATTTACAAGAATAATTATACGGTACTTGCATAATGCTAATTCATCAATTCTGATTTTCAAGTATTTAACGTAGATTTGCCGATTTTAGAAGTGCATGAAATTTTTTAAAATAATTAAAGTCTAAACGTTCATAAGTCAAACAAGTATGTTTGAGTTGATTGGACTGTTAAATAACTATTTAAAATCATTGCTGGGCACTACCCGCACCACCGGCACGTCAATTCGTTTTCGTCAGGAAACAAAAGAAATGAGCAAGCCATAGGAAACACACATATCAAAAGAAAGCGAACGCGACTTTCGTCGTCGGCGTTTCCGTCCGTCTTACTTAATGTACATCATTAGGGACTCGTTTTGTAGACTGGTCATATAATTAAACCAACCAACATATATACGCATAGAGTATTTACTAGATATACAAAGAATTCAGAGAAAGTGCGTGATTGAGTTGGTTGGTTTGGGTAGCACAGGGTTTCTACTGCTGGGAACTCGTGTGCCTATCATTTTCTCCAAATTGTTCTTTCTTTTTTTTCTCCTTCTGCAAGGAAACGAGATGGGAATCATCATCTGTCTCTGTTCTGTTACTTTCACTACTACTCTCACTACTTTTACTCACTTTCTTTTTCTCGGTGAAATGAAGCTTATTTGTGGTTTTCCTGTTTTCTTTCCACGTTTTACTTTCACCAGTTTACTTTCACTCGTATGACACGAAAGGCATTGGCACACACAAATGCTTTGCCAAACTCACAAGGGACAGCATTTGTAAGTAAAGTTCACATTTCAATGAAACTCAGGATAGCTAAATTCTGCAATCCTTCGCAGATTTCGGTTCATTGTCTGATATTGTTGGGGTGTTCGAGCATTGCACTCCGAATCATTTTTTTCAAACCTGTGTTAACATATATACCATTATACTGCAAAATATCGAAATGTGCATGTGTCGACGACATATCTATGAAGTATTATTGTACTTGGTACAATCTGAATTTGATTCCGAGAACTCCCCCTCGTCGGTCCAACAGTCCAGTTGTACTTGTAACATTCATTCTATCATCTGAAACTAACATCAACGAAACGACTAGACTTTTGTACGAAGAAAGTTTGCTGAAGTTTACATACAACCTGACCATGTTTTGCTCTATTTGAAATAAAACATCTGGATTAAGGAATAAAAGAGACCATAAATCCGTCTTAAAGGATTGCAAGGATTAAGCGAAATTAAAGTAGAAAAAATATTGCACAGCACTGGGACCGGGCAAGTACAATATTCATCCCAGTGCAATGAACTGTGTTTATAAAGATTTGCATGCATGCGTGTATGAATTTCACTGCAGATGAAATTGAGTGAGTGAATGCATTCTGCATTGTGTAAACACGGAAGAACACGTTTCATGAACGCACGTTTCAGAATTGAATGTCTCGGTTTCTCAGAGAGAGCAGAATTTAAATTAAACCCATTTGCTATTCCGACATTTCACTCTGCCGTAGATTTTTCTTGCATACATACAACACGCTGAGATTGACTGGTACTATTTATTTATTTTACCCGGGTAAGCCACAAGATCCTAATGATAGGTGCTTCCTCATCTTCATCTCTCGTCTGTCTTTTTTGAATATTTATTCCATGTGGGAAAAAACGACCTAGCATTATAATTTTAATGTGATGCTTTATAATTTTCATATTATAATGGTTACACTTAAACTTGAGGAGAAAAGTGAGACTGGAGTGAATTGTCGTTGGATCTTCCTTTCCCTCCGGGAGACTAATAATACGAACAATTTGTAGAATACCATCACCCAGGTTGCATACTTTGGCTTAATACTTATTGCTTACTCTTTGACAAGCATGAATAATACTACTACCCTTTATTGCTCACATAATTTTTTTGGCGAGACGATGATGGATAAGAAAACTTTGTGGCCTCCAGCAAAGCCTCATAAATTTTATACTTTTACGACGGCCTTATTTTAATAGCTGTCTTGATGAATGAAGAGCCCGACCAAAACGTTTGCACAGAGGAGAAGCGTGAGTTTGGAAACCACATACGAACGAAGCATCCGACACAAAATTTTAAGTAGATCACACATGATTGCAGAAGTGAGAGATATTTTATAGGGTTATAGCTCTCTTTCTGGAGTTGATTTAAATAAAATGTGTTCTAGCATTTGTTTATTCGCCAAATGGTTTCTGAGGAGGGTTATGAATGAATGACACGGGAAGAAAAAGCAGAGATTTGCAGCCTTTCATAAACCGCAACCAAAACTAACCACACACATTCACACATTTTACTCATTCTGTCTAAGTTCTACGAGTTTTAAAGTCTGGTTTAGTGTTTTGAAGAAACTGATGGAGATTCATTATACGTGTGTACAGTATTAGACGTGCAAACTTTCGACAAGTAGTGTTCTGGGGGTTCTGAATATTTTATTTAAATGTACATGCTTGAGAGCGATTTAGACTAGCCTGGAGGTGCCACAGTCGTGCCTTATTAGTAATCAACCACCCGTTTTGACACAGGTAATTGCACGTAGAAAAAGGAACACCAGGGTGGGTGCGTAGTGTGTATCGTGCCTCCATGAAATTTCAAACAGGCAGCCAAACTGGTAACAAGTAGGTACAAAGATTTATGTTCATGTTCTCAAGTCCTTATTAAAATGAAACCAAGCCCTTAAATTCTAAACGAACGAGCCAAAGAATTCGAGCCCATAGACTTTTTCCAGTACATAAACTTGGTTTGAGGATTTGAGCTTTTTAGAAAAATGTTACTACCAGTGCATGTGCAGCGGTTTTTGGTTTCAGAAAGTGACAATCTTGCATTTGCAGAGAAATAAGTCAGTTCAGTCTTGCATTACATTTCATTGGATTGAACTCCATGCAGTTACTCGTTTTCTCGAAAGTCGTCATGTCGTCAAGCAAACGACCTCCGATTGAGGAAATGTTCAAATCCCGTCTAATACTTAATGTAATTTGATGCGAAGGTGGATTTCTTGTTCTGAACAAACTGCATACTTCTCTACAACATGTTCAGTGTTCACTGGCAATTTGGTATTCGTGTGCATTTTGATGGGCATTTTTTACATAGCTCAAATAAAAAAGTGTCGGTGTCGTTTTCCTTACAGTGCAGCGGTACGAATTTTATAAGTATGGTTGGGATTTGTGTAAGTCAAAGTCATAAGGGTAGAATAAAGTCGAACTTATAGAAGGGTGGGATATTCAGAACGGTTCAGATGTACGGATAAGAAAAGAGTGACGTTTTTAGAGTTCAGTGAAGGAATGAAAAATGATCTGTCAGATACTAAATATAGGAGAGCACAAACCATAGTCATGTACTTTCAAAAATTATCGGATGTAACCGGGAGATTATTCTGTTTCGAAGGGGATTGTGTTTAATTCTGACACAATTTTCAAAAAAATGGATACTGATGGATGATTATGCTGTTCGAGTATTGGATGCAGATAATTTTCGAGCAAGCACCAAAAGAAACACCATGCATGCAAATACATTTATGTATTTTTGGCTGCATGGCAAGCGATTATTACCGCAACTTGAAGGAATTGCAATTGATTGATTTTTGTCTGCATTCGTTCCAAGAAATTCAGCAATTCATTTATCATTCATTCATTCTTATTATTTACAGAACAGAAAATATTTAGAATGAGGGAGCTATAAATCTAGAAAAAGTGGTTTATGTAACTGAAGAAGTGCATAAGGGTTTCTCCATTTCATTGGACTGTACTGGAGATAAAATAAGTGAAATGACTTGTACACAAAAAGTAAAGGAAAGACATGCCTACTCAAGTGTAAATTAAATGATGTTCTGTCAGTGTCATGTCATGCTCGCCATAAATTAATATTTGTTTAGGAAGAGCCCTTCATCCTTCCACTTGCCCAGATGGATGCTTGAGTGTCTCCTCAGATAAGAACTTCGTTCATCTTCACACCCTTTTCCCTCTCATCAATATCAAACAACTACCACACTCATTCTCCCTATTTTTGAATTCCTTCATTCATCAGTGCCACTTCTCTCATCCTCAAAAATTATCAATCGTTAAAATGATACCTCATGCAGTTGCCTTAATCTTGCGGATTTCAATAAATCACCGTCTCGAACTGCGATTAAAATATTTAATACCTCACAACAACTACAAATGCACCCGTTAGATGACATTTCACAGTTAAGGCAAGCTGTACATCACATATTATTTGTAGAGAATGGGTTAGGTCTTGGTTTGGCCTCGAGATTGTAGCCCAAGTAGTAGGATTTTCTAAAACAAGCGATGCGTATGGTATATGCACCGTTTAGTGAACAGAATCAGATTAACTTTTTATTAATTCACCATTTGTTCATTCATGGAGAAACTTCGAGAAAAGTGACACAAAAGCAATGTTGATTATAATTAGATTGGTCTGCCATATCATATTTTGGAGTTTGCTACTTTCTTTAATTTGCTTAATTTATAATCAAGCGTAAACTGTCAAGTGTCAGGAATTCTTCCAAGAATGTATTATATAGTTTTGGAAAACCGAAGCGAGCACAACGTAGCACATAGTTTCCGGAGTACAAAATTAGATAGCATCTTTGATAGCAATGACTCATAGTCGAGATCAAGTTTGATAGTGATTATCAGCGTCTCCTTTTACTACAAAAAGTTGAATACATGGCTGGAGTTCTGAGTGTTGTGAAACCACACGTGGTTCTGACTTATTAGATATTTGTTCATTTGTACTTAAAATGATCAGCCATGCTTAACTGTGGATTTACTTTTAAGGATACCCGTTTGTTGAACAACAAACGTTCCCTAAGTCTTATGTAATAAATTATTATATATTTATAGTTTTGACGGATGTGTATTTGTTATGCTTGTGTTGCGTATGCACGCCTGGAGAGCTATATCATTCAATCTCTTCGCTTTTGGAAATCAAATGCACCCTTGCGAGATAAAGAAAAGAAAGTGCATCGGTGCGTAGCCAACTTTTTTAATGCTTCTCAGCATGATCGCATTGACGCAAATCATGTAATGTAAGTAAGTACATACATACATATGAGGAAGAGGAAAAAAAGCGTAGGTCAAAAAGTTGGTCGTCTAGTGCAATAAGATCTGTTTGGATAGAAAAAAAGTAAATGTTGGAGCCACTTTTTCATTTCTCCTATTCGAGAGTCCTTCGGAAAGAGTAAATTTATGGACCTCACAGCCTTTGTGTAAAAAGTAAAAGGGGGTTCCATTTCAAGGGTTCAAACGCGGATGGACTTCCCGAAACAACCTTGTAATTTATTACTCTCATTCCGTATTTAGTATGTCGTATACTAAATGGTTATTTACTTGTTTACAAGTATTCATTGGCCTCCTGGGTATATTAGTCTTGGGTGGAAGAAAAACTTTGTTGTGAGGAACATTTGCCTGTTCTGCTAAGAATAGAAGAAGACACACGATCATTTTTTAATGTCTTCGAATTTAAATTCCAAACTGTAGACGACATCAGTAACCGTAAAGTTTTAACAAGCCTCATTAAGGTAAACCACTACACCGGCTCTTACTCGTTCGGGCATTTTTGAAATTTGTCTTATATGAATTAGCCCAGCTGAAGTTGTAGAGGACAATACCCTTACAGTTTCTTTTCTAACCAATTCAGTAGATAAAATAGTAAGTGATAGTTTATTGAAATTGAAATTGAAATTTATTTATTTATTACAGAATATATTTATCCGAATTCACTTAATAATTATATCTTCCTCATTAAATCATCCTTCTTGATGTACTTTACGGAATTTTTAATAGAGGAATTAGTACATCACAGAGATTAGTGCGTCCGGGCAAAAAGGAGTTGTGAATTTAAATATCCAGAATACGACAAGTTGAATCGAATATTTGTGAAAAGGTTCAAGTTCTGGGAACTCCAGAATATCCAGAGATTTCTCCATCCATCCATAAGCTTGCGTAATGTGTAGTGTTCTGCCTGAATTACAGCTCCACTGCAAAGCATATTACATCAGCTCAGCTCAGGATTTTGTATAAAGCCCGACCGAGTATCGTGTGTGTATGTGTAATAATGCATTCAACCTTGAAATTCGAACCGTTTCCAAAACCGAGGTGAAGTTCAATTTTGTTTATCGGATCACTACTGGTGCTTATACTGACATTTCAGAGTCAAAGAATTTCCGTGCATGCATGGAGATGCATAAAAATGTGAGATTATTTCTCAATTTTTCATTCATAGGGCGCCGACAGGGCCCGAGTTCAAGTCATTAGAGAAAATAATAATATAAAACATTTCTAAGGGTAAACTTGAACTCAATAGAACCCGAAATGTTCACACCTCTTGAAAATGCACATAGAAAATAAAATGAAATGGTAAAGTCTGGGTGTATTGCACGGGGTTCATCGAAATTGAAAAAGAAATGTAATTGAATCTGCTATGAAATGTTCAAATTGACGTGAGAATTGTTTCAGTCTCATGTCATATCTCCAGGTGGACTCTTCGTTGAAACAATTCAAGGTAATTCCATGAACAGGTCACATTATTTAAGAGGAGACGACAATCGTGGACATTGGGTTGGATTAAAAGTTCACTTTGAGTTTCACAGGTTAAGGTTGATTTTGGTGAAGAGTACAGAGCACGATCAAGACATAATACGAATAATGCCATAGTTAGTATTCATGATGTGTGCCTTATGGGGGAATGAAAATGACTGGGGAGGCAAGTTTTTAGCTCTTATTCCTTCATCTCATTCTATGTTGTCTGTTGGGTGGAAAGGACAAGTTAGTGACAAGAGTAAACCTTTTAGTAACGATTAAGGTTTACTCTTCAAAGTGTGAGAATGAGAATCTCTTCTGATAAGGACTTCAACCGTCATCAACATCATGGAAGAAATTCTATCTAAACCAATTTAAACTATAATTTTAAGAGAATTGAGCAACGCCTTCATTCCATTATCCATTCCACTATTCCACACTCCACGAGCCACCCTTTAACTTCTCTTCCTTTATGAACAGATTAATTGTATTGTTCACGTTGAACAAGATGGCAATGTAGGCTTTGAAACATGTAAGACGATTTGAAATGAGAGTTCTTAAGCATACGCCTTTTGTCGAATGATAGTCTGTAGAACATAGGCTTTAAAATGCCAAATTCATTTCTCGAGACAACAATTTTCAAACATAATTACTTGTTGGAACATATTTCGCGTAACATAAATGAATTTATAACTCAGAAGTATTTGATCACACGTAGTGAAGGGTGGTCTAATTGTGACCTGTATTTTGAAAGTTCCGTCCCTACATCAATCCAAGAAAATCGTGTATCAACCTACTACGATGTGGCCACAAACCGGGTTAAGACCTTCAACGTTGTTCTAGGGGTCAATATCTATTAAAAATGTGCGCGGTGAAGATCGGCGCGGTTCGAAATAGATCGCTTGGCTTATAAATGAACCTTTGGCTTGGCTTGGTCCTTCACTTCTCGTAATTAATTTGTATTATTTTCCTTCCGTTATTTTACGGTGCGCTAATTTACTATTTGCCCTTGTTTGCTTGCAGGTCTTGAGGAATGAAGATGGGGTGGAAGCTGTGGAGAATTTGTATTTGGAGAAAATGAAGATAAATAATCATGTCTTCAGACTTCAACGGTAGAAACGGTAAGTTTTTTCTGGACCTTTTGTGGTCCCTTTGTGTCCCGCAGGTTTTGAGAAATTGGTGGTTTAAGGTATTTGGAAAAATGTATTGGTTTTTTGGTGCACTGCGTGGGAAGAAAACAAAGAAACCCTCTGGTTTGACTAATGATCGATGTGGGATTCGTGCGTTTTCTGGTCTGTTTTAAAGACAGTTTATAGTTTACTCAAAAGAACTAGTAAGTTTTTTTTTTACTAATTACAACTGGAATTTATCCTGACACTTTTTAACTTTGGCCATTTTTCTTTTGACCCCAGCATAGCATTTTATTGCGGCAGTTCGAGTAGTGCATTTGTTAATGTTGATGAACTGATTCCCAAGACAGCTTAATTTATTCATTCCGTTTCCTGTCCTCACCGTCAAAGCTAATCGTTGCATATTAACCCTTCACACCATAATCACAATCACTTTATTCACACCCACGTCAGATTGTGACTCCACTTGTGTGTTCTGTAGAATAAACTACATTAAAATATCCCAAATTTGAGGTTTTACTCCGTTTCAAACGCACACCATTACCTTTACATCGTCTGTTGCTGCAATGAAGGATAGCCATTTGGGCGTATAAAACTGTTGTAGTGCAGAACTAACAATTTATGTTTTCAGGGTTTCCATATATGCATTGGATATTTCCTCGACATGAATAACTTTAAAACTCGTCTGTCAGAAACTCAGTCAAATATTAAAGGTGTCGGTTTTTCTTATCTTGTTAATTTTCGACAGGGTTATTCATAGTTTTATTGTTCTTTTACTATTTCACCTGCGTACTAACGCAAGCCCTAAACCAATCTCGGGAATTCAAAAAAAAAATATGAGAATGATGCCGAGCACATCATACATCATCTAGTGAATAACGCAACGCTCTCTCCAGAACTTCATTCCGTAACTTCGTAAGGACCTATTTTTATAGGGTGTTGTTACTTGAATCAAATTCTGAAATTCTGAAATTCAAACTTCCGACAGTCAAATCGTCTGTGAAATTCAACAGTACTTGTTGAAAAAAAAATGTGTTCGATTTGCGTATGCTCTTTTTCGTCACCACACTAAAGTGTTTAGTAAAAGTTTGGTGTAATTGAAGACACAATTGAGCGTCCCAGTATCTTTCACCGGCGCAACTGGATGCAACCGTTTATAAGCCAAAATTATTAAGCCCAATGAGTACTATAAGATAAACTCAAGACTTGTTTCGTGCTCGGCCGTGGCACTTCCGTCCCTCCGCCAAACTACTGTCTGTCCTTTAAATCAGGGAACTCATTTTATTCAGGAGTTTGCTGAGCAATGAACTTGTAGGTCTGCTGTCTTAAAGAATTTAATTACTGATCATTAACGCAATCATCTCAATAACGCGATCATTAGCAAGAAGGGAATTTAACGCTTTCAACGTTTTGAACAGAACAAAACAGCTTTTTTTGGACACTGTTTTGGAATTTCTACTTCACATTAAAATTACTCTGCTGATTCCATTCTTCTCTGTAGTTGTGTACTTGCATATTTTTTCTATCATATACCGATATGAGCGTTGTCCTTTGACCTGCGTGCATGTAACGCGTATACAAGACTTCTTAGAGACATCGTCAGAATGGAAATAAATAAATCTTATGCTCAAGAGATTTTGAAAGGTTCGTAACTAATGTACTGAAGCTGACCTCCGCTGACTGCACAAAAAATATCTGAACGAATGGATGTGTAGACGCTGGACATCATAGTTCTAAACAGAACACATCGATTTCCTATAAGTACAGAACCGAAATGTGAAAAAATAGCACCACCCAAATCCATTCTACAAATTTTGTTGTCTCTTGTCTCCACTTTCCCTTCGCGTGGTCCGTTAGAATTGAATAGAAAAGAGAAAGTATTTATTCAGTAAACTGAATGTGTCTAGAATTGTGTGAATGCATGCGAATGCTGAAGAGAAATCTTTCCAAAAACACCATGTGGCATTGTTTACTCTCCCTTTATCGCTCCTTGTGGTGTACTCTTGGGTCACAATAGTTTGGTGAAGGCGTCGTCAAACTTACAGTCCGAAATATTATTTTACTCATTCTGAACGACCTTTCTGTCTGAGTGTGATTGTAGTTGCCGGACCTCAAAAACAGATTAAAGGAGTTATGTTGTAAAGCCGGCCCATTCAAAGTTCGATGGCTAATGCGATATCGAATCCAAGAGTTGAATTCGCTCGTGAATTCTGGATGCCGCTCAGCCCGAGATCTTAGGTTGGCATAGTGTGGTTGGGATTTTAAATATATATGAGTAGTATTCACAAGGGAGCTTCTATCGATGCAAAATCACAGATTTCTGAAAATTATTATACTGTCTGAAAATAATTTGTATTTTGGAACTAGAAATGACATGGTAAACCTTTAGGTTTAAATCATAAGGTTTTACAAGAGTCATGCCTTCCTTCTAAGCTAAACACCATACTAAGTATTTTCAAAAGACCTGACACTTTTACTTAACCAAGTCGAACAAGGATTTAGACTAAACTGGTCGTAGTGTGAGTTATGTAGTAACTCTGACTCCGCTGACAATATGAAGGTTGATGAAATTGTCAATAAAAGAGAGGAGGGACGTGGAGGGAGTGGCAGAATAAAAGAGATTTCAATGCGAATTTAATGGACGGGACCGCGGGGGGTGCTTGGTTCATTATTGACTCATTTACATTTTAATAGACGAAACAATCTAATCTGGGAGGTTGGGTTAGTATTCCCATCCACCACCATGAATTGCATATTTGCCCTTGTGAGTAAAACTTCATCATTTTTCATTTCGGTTAAATATAACCTCACACATAATTAGAGGAGAGGAATACTTTCGTTCTGGAAACATTGATTCATTGTGGATGAAGAGTAAATGTAAAATGTAGATTATGAAATTATGAAAAAGCCTACGCGAGGTTTTGTGATTGAGAGTTCCTTCAGTCACCAATGAACTAAACACCAGTTTTTTGGAAATATAATAATGTGAATGGTGCACAGAAATTATTGAGCACAATGAAACAAATTAACTAAATAAACTAACGTGATACATGTCCGAATTATTTTTCAGCCATGAATACTCGGAGGGAGTTCTACGTTGAGCCTTTTTCGCCGGACTTGCCGTCAAATATAGATGAGTACGAGCCGGAAGAGTATGATGAAGAAACGAATGAAGATTATTCGGAAACTTCCCATTTGCACAAGTAAGCTACAAAATAAGTCATGCGGAAATTAATGCTCTAAATAAATACAACATAAGGCAGAAGGTCAAGAATAATATGATCAAATGTCTAGAATTCGTCAATATTTATTTTTCATAAAATAACATCCGCTCAGAGATATCGAGTTCATTCTTCGGACAATTTTTCTCTTTACTTTTCTCTACTTTCACTCTGCTACTCACTCAGTTCATCCATTTTTCATACTTTTTACCGGATACGCGGAGCCAGTGCATACATGGGACCGGTTCTGTATTTTCTATCGAGAAAAGTACTTTTCTTACATACATGAATACGATACCTAATGATTGTATGGCCATCGACATAATGCATTTCGGAAACTTGGCATGTCTTTTCCTTTTACCTCATAAATCATATCTCTCCTACTCCCGTCCGTCTCTAAATTGGTTCTGGAGTCTAAAATTCTGGTCTTTGCAAGCAACCACCTTGACTCAAACTCCTTCGCCCTTATCCACTCGTTTCTTTCTTTCTTGAATTTTTTTTTCTTCATTCTCAAAAAAAAAAAAATTCTCGCCACTACACCAGACTCTACGGGGAAAACTGAATAGCGAATGCCAAAGTAACTTGTCAACATTTTCAAGTGCCCTCCGGAACTCGGTTATAGTTTATTGCTTTTAGACGCTCCGTGCGGTATGTAGGGTGAATTTCACAAGATATTCAACTTCTTTATGTGTTTGTGTACAGAACAGTACAGCCGGCTCCCTAATGCGATATTTGGTCTATTTTACAGTACACCCGATTTTGGAAGCGGAGGGAAGCAAGCAAAAGAAAATGTAGGGAGTGATGGAAATACCGGTATTGGTAGCAATGCTACTACGAACATTACGATAACTGATGAGGGCCAAAGCACACCGTCCCAACCAGACACCACAGAAGCCCCAGAGTTGACAAATTTTCTACGATTTATCAAGAAATTGGCTAATGTCACTCGGGACTCTGGTGGAAATGTGAAACTCAGATGTGAAGCAGAAGGTAATCCTCCGCCTAGAAAAATCCATTGGCTCAAAAATAGTATTGAAGTGAAAAACAAGAATGGGAGAATTCGGATTCGAAAGTATCAGAAATTGTAAGTTTACGATTTTTAAACTATTTGAATGCTGGGTGATGACTTAGGAGTGATGTCATGCTGTTCGGTATTTTCAGAAGTTCTGGTGGGTCTAACAACGTCCGTCTGGGCTCACAACTAAGGATTTCAAAACTTGAAATTTTCGACAAAGGTTTCTATTCATGTGAAGTTAACAATCGACAAAAACGCATAATATCGACGGCCGTTCTTGACGTTCGCCATGATCCAGGTGAATTCTTTTTCATGTCTTATACTCAACTAAACTAACTCTTCTCTACGCTATATTGTATCTCGTCATGTTCAGCACTACAACTCGACATGGAACTCGTACCGCCTTATACTTATAGAAAAACTTCAAGAGTCTAAATTCAATTTGCACTCCTCTGAAGCCCAAATCAAACGGAGATTTCCTATTCTTGGCCCAGGCAAACATAGCGATAAGGTCTAAGGCTAAAGCTAGTCAGAGTAGTGTTGTATTTTATGATCTGCAAGCAAAACTGACTTGCAAACTTTGGTTTCGTGGGACAGCGATTCCAGAATACGAAATGCGATGAGACAAAGCAAAATTTCTGGCTGCCACACCAATTTGAATGACTGCAAGAGGTTTCAAGGTTCATGTCACAACCTAATTAATCCATCCATCGGTTTTGACAGTTGACGTGAGTGCAAGACAAGACCTCCTGCTGAGTTCTCACGTCGGTTTTTGCTACTCTTCCTTTTGTAAAACTTAGCCTGTCATGTTTTGATTTGAGTGATGCATCGGAAGAGAAAAGCAGCGGAACAGAAGCATTATCAATTTGAAGTTACATAAAAAATCGACGATTTGGGTGGCTGACTTTATGTACAATTGTCGTCTGATTTGAATGTGACGTTTTTATACCTGAAGAAAGTTATATCGACTGCATCTGCACATATTTTAATAAGAATGTATTCGCTCGAAGACGAGGTAGCATGCGTAGAAATACTAGTATTCATACGGATCCAGGATTGGCCACATAGACTCCGTTCCAATATACCATACTCTCATGAATAGTCAAAGAACAGAAATGAATAAACCATAATTTGACTGTTTAATTCTATTTTCTGGTCAACTGTTTTCTAACTGATCCTTCCAAGCTCGTATGCCAGCCAAAGTTTGAAATGTCCTGTTGAATACTGCCGTGTGACCCAACTTTATTGTACCAGTATTGCGGGCAATGCTTAATTAAATAAATATTAGAGTTGTCATCTTACGTCTTGAGTGCAAACTTGAGTCAACGAATTTATTAATTTTCTCTGAGAAGTTTATCTAATGTTAAATTTAAATAAGTTTATAATACCAAGTCCCGAGCAAAATGCAAATGATACTAAAGAAAGTCCAAAACTTGTACAAGTTCAAAGTGCCGAGTACGAAATGTGGGATTGAACAAGAAGGGAAAGTCATGCCAAATGGTGTCTCTACTTTCCTTCCGCTTCTGAAGAAATAAGTTTGGTTTGGCAAGATTGTAGAGATCACTACAATTTATTCTGTCGTAGTAGCGGTTCAAAATTCGTCATTTGAAATGAAATCGAAACTTTTTAGCCATAGCATTTTAGCCATTGGGTTTTATGTTTCCTTTTCCCCAATGTTTTAAGCCTCTCACTGTTCTTAACGCTCAATTAATTTTTAAAACACAAACTCGTTAGTCACAGTCCATTGACTTAGATTCCAACTCAAGGAGTTCTGAGTGCACCTACAACACACACTACTACTGTACACGCCCGAAGTTGTCTGGAAGTCTCTTTGTGTTAATAGTTGAATAAAATCATTACAACGATTGTCATGAGTCGAATGGTTTTTCAACTTAACAAAGAACAGTTAGGACAGGAAAAGTGTCACAGTAAAGCCGAAACATTAGACGTTATTTGTTTCGACAATGTGTCCTTGTCAAGTGCACAAGGAACATTTACTTTGTACTCTGGACTTCCAAGATTGTTTGAGTTTATTCAAACTAAACAATGGGATGCATTCGCATTGTACTTTCTACTTTCCCTCTCGCTTGGATTGAGCTTTTCTGACTAGTCCAAGTTTCCAGTCCTATTCAATTCTCTTGTAATCGTCATTAATTATGAATGATCAGAGACTTTTGTTCGAACATAAGTTGTTTTGTTCCTGGCATTGTCATAGTATGTCTTGTTCTGCAGCAAGTATTTGCGCTGATAACATATTCTCGATTGATACAATGCAGATGATTCACTTATATTATTAACATATTGGAATTTTGATGTCGTGCTCACATACATATACATTAGCATTTCTGTTGTGGTGAAACAACTACTTAAGAACCCCTCCTGCTTCTGTTAAATTTTAACAATGGGATAGCCGTGCGTTAAAACCGCATTTCAATTCATACTAAGCAAAATGAATAAGAAGTCCCCTGAGGTCTTTGTAAGTAGAAAGTTAAATAAAATATTAAAATCTCGGTCTAACTTAAAAAGTGTCTGGGCTTGATGTTCGTCATATTCAAATGAGACTGGGTAAATTTGAAGATTTGTTGCTTTTCTTTGTCTTGTAAAATAAAGACTTCAAGTTCAGAATGGGATGTCGTAGATCCTAGTAGAAAGCAAGAAATGACACTAGAAATCGCAATGTGTCGCCGCACTCTCACTTATTTGAATCCCAAATGAGACAACCACGACGAAATCTGTTTTTGCCTCTGAGCATCCTCAAGGAATATCTACATTTCAGATTCAAAGAGTTCCAAAATCTGAGAATGAAAGGAAGACGAATTCTTATTCCCCGCCTCTGATAAGATTTCAGATTCAGGCTTTTTCTCTTGTAAGAAATCAAGCCCAGACCAAGTTTCTGTCCATCCAACAGAATACACAATCCAAAAAATATTATTGTTTCCTCCGGCTCAAGAATCTTAGATTTCCTGGAGTAGAGTAGCCGGGATGGAATGGAATATATTGGAAAAGAGCATTCTATAAAAAAAAGTTCACCCGGAAACAACTTCTAAAAATATTCTTTGCCTCTCCGAATCAATAGGTCAATAATGTTTCCGCATGTCCAGTTCAAAGTCAAAGCGATAACTTCGGAAGGCAGAAATTAGTTCAAATTAAAACTGTCACTCCATACAATTATTTCTGTCGTATGTTTGATTACAAAGAAAATGAACCGCTACGAATAGGGAGGACTGGAATGATATTCTGTTCATATTTCTCCAGATTAATTTTATACATGTTGTACGTGTAGACAATTGTATTCATTTTCGAATCCTTCATGATAGACAGTCGGACAGAAAATTGTGAAATGATAACAAATGTAACATGTACATTTCATTTAATCAAGCTTCAGACTTCAGACTTCAGAGTGGCATTTCATACTGAATGTTAGTTTAGATGGACGTCAGGCAATCCAACCCTGGGCCTTTGACTAATTGAAGTCGGAGAGTGAAAGGAAAAGCATTACATTGGAAATGTTAGTGAAATGAATGGAAAAGTCATCCGACGAGACTGAGCTGAGGTTTGAGCTTTGTAATAATAAACCGACGTGGTGAAATGAAATTCAAGCTTTCTCCGAATGAAAGCAATAAAAGTAAAAGTAACAACATTTTGTGTATCATCAGAGTGTGTCATCAGTCAGTTCAGTATAGTGTAGAGACCGTACATTAGTTTTGCCTATTTTATGGATTTTCTGATCTCGAATTGACTTTGGATAAGTGAAAGTCACTCAAAAACACGCAAAGCCTAATGTAAAGACCTAATTTATTCAATCTAAGTAAACATCCCTTCAACTCAAGTCTATACTGGTGGCAAGGGCACCACTTTTCATGCACGACTCGATCTATTGAAACATTACGCTATATTTAATATGCATTTCAAGTGTCTTGGTCAAAAATAGGAATATTTCCTCGACAGATAGTAAAGCTTATTTTGAGTTTGCATCATTAAATATGTGCCAATTTTTTAAGAAGGCTTTAGAAAAATAGGTTAAAAATGGTTTTTAATGTGAATTATTTAATACGAATACGGGAATCAATTCGAATAAAATTAACCAACTGTTCTGTTTTTGGTATAGGACTGGATGCGGGAGTTATCCCAGACTTTCCCTCGGCTTTCGACACTTTTCCAGAAATTGGCGAATTCGGAAAGTAAGCCTTTCAACCGTACTTTAAAGTTGATGTCAATTGATAGAATGCCTGATGCAATGCCTATGACGAGAGTACATTTCAAACTACAGCGAATATTAAATTCAGATTGGTCCGAAACTTTAAGATTATCAGAATTGGGTGTCCTGATTATAGGAAAACATTATTGTGTTTCACTAAGAATACATTTTCTACTGGGAGAATTCTTGACCCGAAAACTTGGCCACGAAGTAACCAAGTTTATGTGCAAACGAAATCAAAATCAGATTAACGTACATCAGAACACTGTTCGTAAGATGAAGTGTTACTATGCTACTTTAAGTTGAATATGAAAGTCGGTCTGTCGGTAAAGACTAAACGAGTACTACTCGAATGCCATCTTCGCCCCAACAACCAGAGGATCTGATATAGAAATGAGAGATGCGGATGCGGAATCCCAAAGAACCCTTTGGACTTGAACTTGGGTTGTTCGGGTGAAATTTATATATCTGTGTATTTTATTCGAGGGGGAAACTCTTCGTATTCTGTATATATCTTACGCAGTATGTACATTCTGTTTCCAGAACCCGCAGGTGCAGCCGAATTCGGGTTTCGGGTCTTTCTTCTGGCCCAGCCCTTTTTCCTTGAAAGAGACTGACATTGAATTTTGTACTTTTATAAAATGAATAAAATATAATTTCAAATTAGTAGATTAATTTTTTACTTTTATAAAAATATTGACCATTGACTGAGCAATGAGTAGCCTTGAAGTGGAAGTGCATTAATTCCAAGTCTGATCTATTCCATAGTATTCATCGGATAGACAGTTTTCACCATGTACCCATGATGGCAAATACAGGGATGGATGTAAATAGTGTAAGGGCTCGTCTTCAACCTCCTAAAGATGGCAAAGGAATTTGTCAGGTAATTGGATATTTTCGGGAATTTTGATGGAGTGAAAATATTTGTGTCAAGTATTTGTTTTTAATGTAATTATGTAATGTTCATTTGGAAATGTTTATTGCTTTTATCATAGGCCTACACTGGAAGTGTATGCCAGAAATACATTGGGAATCGGACTATTTATGTTCATTCGAAGGAAAGTCCTGCCATCATTGAAACGAAACTTAAGGAGGCAATGACTGTCATTCAGCACTCGGGGTAAATATTTATGGATTTGCGAGTTTACTTTTGTGCGGTTGTCTCGTCAAAGACGTAAATATCTCACTTTTACCTTGAACCCTCTTCGACAACGAAGACAAAGAATAGGTTGGGTATATAGTTATGAGCCACCCGGTACACAAATTAGATCAATAACTGTTAATTCTGTTTTGCAGATTTTAATCATTACTTGTATGTTTTCTACGCAGTGATATTGCACCAAGATGTTCAGAATTTGCGATTCCATCATTATGCTACTCAGCTTTTCCACTGTGTCCCGAACAAGTTGATAATCCTGAAGAAAATGTCAATTTTGTCTCACCACGTCGTCTTTGTCGGGAAGAATGTGAATTATTGGAACATGATTTGTGTCGTCAGGAGTATGCCTTGGCCAAAAGGCATCCATTGATTGGGATGCAATTACCAATTCCAGAATGTGCAGAATTGCCTCCATTGGGATCAAGGGAATCAGCAACGTGTATCCGGATTGGACTTCCAGATTTAGCAGCAATAGTAGAAGATCATAGCTGTTTTGTGGACAAAGGGGAAGGATATCGTGGAACTATCAAAGTAACGTCAGGGGGTGAGCCATGTCGGCCATGGAGTCATCAACTGGCTTTCAAGTCTTCAGATTATCCGGAACTAATGGGTGGTCATAATTATTGCCGAAATCCTGGAGGGGTCGAACCTCAACCATGGTGTTTTTCTGACTCGGAACATTTTCGTAAAGAGGCTTGTAAAGTTCCAAGCTGTGGAATATTTGGTTTGGGTTAGTACATTTTTATTTTTACTCCTGAAATGGATTTCATCCAATAATTTCCAAAATTGAAATACAGGACATTTTATCACAGATAACAAAATGATGCTGATGGCGACGGGGGGTGCGGCGGCTGTACTTCTACTGTGTTTGCTATCTTTCATAATATGTTGCTGTCGTCGGAGTTCAAGGAAGAAAAAGGGGAAATCGTTGGCTCAGAGTAATTCGGTCCAAGGGCTTGAAATGAACAGCTTACTCAGAAAACCCGGACACCCGAAGGCTCCAGAGATTCCACTTGGAAATGTTCAGTTTTATCAGGAGTTGGGTGAAGGAGCATTTGGTAAGTTTTGGCTACACGGGCTTCATTCTTTGGTTTTTATATGAGGGACGTCCGGGGATGTACTTAATTGGAATCTCATTTCAACAGGAAAAGTGTACAAAGGCGACGTCATTCTTCGGCCTGGCGAGGGAACACTAAGAGTTGCTGTGAAAACTTTAAAATCTGGGGCTACAGCAAAAACTCGACAGGACTTTTCTCGGGAGGCTGACTTGATGGCTGAATTGAAACATCCTAATATTGTTTGCTTGTTGGGGGTGATCACTAAAGATGAACCGAGATGTATGCTGTTTGAATACATGACACAGGTTTGAAAACTATTGGAAAATGAGAGGGAAATTTCTGTTTCATCGATCAGGCATTGTATGTGCGTTAATTTTTCAGGGAGACTTACATGAATTTCTCATGTCACATTCCCCTCGCAACGAAGTCCCTGCAGAGTTCGGTTCTTCGAGTACCTTGGAACAACATGAAATGCTTTTCATTTGCAATCAAATTGCAGCCGGTAAGTTATTCTAAGCAAAAATCTGGGAGCCAACAACGAAAGTATTAACCCGAAACTTAATTTTGAACAGGAATGGAATACCTATCGAGCTCACATTACGTGCATCGCGATCTCGCGGCAAGGTAAGTTTTAATTTCACATTTCAATTATTTTAGTTTCAAATTTCTTTAGAGACAAATCGGATAAAATTTCTGAATATGAATTTGAAGGAATTGCCTCGTGGGGGAAAACCTTATCGTCAAGATTTCTGATTTTGGACTATCGAGAGACATTTACTCTTCTGATTATTATCGTGTACAATCAAAATCTCTACTACCGGTGAGATGGATGCCACCAGAGTCGATTCTTTATGGGAAATTTACAACAGAATCCGACGTTTGGAGTTTCGGCGTTGTCCTTTGGGAAATATATTCATATGGACTGCAGGTACAGTAGTTTTGAAATTTTTAAAGGGTATAATTTTTATAATTCCTTTACTGTTTTGTACATTTATATTGTATTTCTAGCCCTACTACGGATACAGTAATCAAGAAGTTATCGAAATGATACGATCACGTCAATTACTTCCATGCCCAGACCTGTGTCCTCCTCGAATGTATGCTATAATGGTGGAGTGTTGGGCGGAAATGCCACATCGCCGTCCCCATTTTGACGAACTTAACGCCAGACTTAAACAGTGGTTACTACCTCATTTAGCACAATCTCAACAGTCCACACAGAGTACAACTTCCAATTCAAACCCAACACCGAATTATCCATTCGCTGGAACTCTTAGCTGTGCCAGCAATAATTCGGTTAGTAGTCATCAGTCTCATACGTCAAGTACAGGGCCCACGAGTAATAATACAAATTCGACAAATGTCTCTAACATGGTCGGAAATGCTTGGCAGCACAACCAACAATATCCACACACACCGCAACAACAACATCAACAATACCCACAAACTCCTCAACAATATCCAAGGACACCACAACAACAACAACAGCAGCAACCACACCAGTCACCATCTCATTGTGTAGCTTACCAGTCCACACCAGTCGTTCATTGCCCAATCAATTGTAGCGGTAATAATGGCCGTTTCTCCCCACAACACTTCCAACAACATGGTCCCCCACATCCGCATCAGCAACATTTTCATGGGAACCACCCTGTGCGTATGCTTGCACATATGGGATCCGGCCCGGGGAGTGCACATTCTCACTCACCGTACAGAGTTTTGATGGAGTCGAAGGCAACCAATATCTGAATCTCAGGACAAGAAACGGAAACCAACGTTCTCTTAAAATAGTAATGACCAAAAATCATCTGAAAAGAAACAATGCCAGAGACTGACTAGTCTGTCACGCCATTTATAATATTGTACAACTTGTACGTACTCCATAATTCATAACTATCCGTAATTAATTCATAATATGATGGGTGCATGCTTTTTGAGTGTTTAAGATTTTAAACATGTGTATGGTTTTTCATACGGGTGACTCCGGATGTTTTGTACAGCACTACTGCATGAGAATCCGATCTATTACTTTGTATATGATACTCCCAGTGCAGTGTAATGTGTAACTTGTCCAGTTCTTTATGATTCACACACGCAAATATATAGTGTTTATGATAGCCTATAGTTAAACAGTTAGTTGTAAAATATTTAGTGTAGTTTTGTGAGTGTGGTTATGATATTGGCGAAATAAACGCTGTTATTGTCCTGTTTCAGAGTCAGAGAAATAGAACTCTTTATTGAATAATAAATCGTAATCTTCCATTCCCGAAACGGTTCAGCAGTTTGCACAAATGACAAATTAAATATTCCAAATTCTACACAGCTTTCTTTGCAGTTGCTAATGTTTTATTTTTGTATGACTATGGGCTACCCTACACAACGGAATAGAAATAAATCGCGTTGGTTTTTTGGTACTGCTCAGAGGTATTGAACTCGGCGTTCGGTTGACAGAATTTGTGGACGACCCATTCAGATTTCCCTCCGTTCATAAAGTCGTTAGTTCTGGCGGCACGAGTGTCAAGAGAAAATTTCAAATGCATGGAACTTTTTCAACCGACAACATATCAGTTCGTTCCACATTTATTTGTGTTTAAATATTAAAGTGAATTTTGAGATACTAAAATAATTTCTGTAATTTTACAGTATTTTCCATCAGTGGCAATATTTTGTTGAAAGAATCAACATTAGTTCCGTATACGTACTCATCAAATTTTACTATTTGATTTGAGCTCACCCTGTGAAAGCAACCTGTGTATAGTTTTGAACTGTTGACAGTAAGCAATCATTTTTGTTAACCCAATAAATCAGTATGATATTAGATTAATTAGATTTTAATGAAAAGTTAATTATTAGATTTGAATGTAGATAATTTTTTTTCTCAGATATTTGATGTTCGCTGTCTGTCGAATCAAGACTGTCGACTGCGCTGTTGTGGACTATCCTTTTGTGTGGAACTCTAATCAGTAAATTTTGTAATTCTACCTCTACGGTGTAACTAAACTCTTCTGATTTTCCATGGATTCCTCCAACTCGAATACGTTGGAAAATGGTATGAAATTAAAACTATATACGAACTAGTTGATCACCGATGACCGATACTTTTTTGAATTAGAGAAGAAGACAGTTAATTCATGAAGTTATATTATTCTGTGTTATTTTAAGGAGCATCACCCGGCGGGACGGGAATACTGATTGATTTCAGTGATGAACAAGCAATTCCAATGCCACCCGCTTTTAAGACATTTGCAGAATTCGATGACACATTTGGCATCTTTCATTTACCAATATCTGGACGGGCATGTGGAACTCAGTCCAACATTGAGTCTAACTCTGAAGGTACAACTGGCAAGCTGGTCGATCTGTCATTCAATCAAACGAGAGAATGGGAAGAAACACCCAAGAAGAAAGAATCGGAGGATAAAACTGGCAAACTCGTCGATCTGTCATTGAATCAAACGAAAGAATTGGAACCCAGGAAGAAAGAACCGAAGGGTAAAACTGACAAACTCATCGATCTGTCATTGAATCAAACGAGAGAATGGGAAGAAACACCCAAGAAGAAAGAACCGAAGGGTAAAACTGGCAAACTCATCGATCTGTCATTGAATGAAACGAAAGAATTGGAACCCAGGAAGAAAGAATCGAAGGGTAAAACTGGCAAACTCATCGATCTGTCATTGAATCAAACGAGAGAATGGGAAGAAACACCCAAGAAGAAAGAATCGGAAGATAAAACTGGCAAACTCGATCTGTCATTGAATGAAACGAAAGAATTCGAAGAAACACCCAGGAAGGAAGAAGAGGAGAAAACTGGCAATCTAGATTTGTCATTGAATAAAGCGAAAGAATTGGACGAAACTCCCCGAAGGAAAGACTTGGAAGAGACACCCGGAATTTCTGTCGACAGTGGTGGGTTAATACACTAATCGTAACGCTTACCTAAATGATTATTTTTCACAGCTAACTCGTTTTTATTGTTGCAGAGTTTTTGGATATTGAGAATCTGTCATTCTTTAATGCCACGAACATTTGTGATGAGGATTTTTCAATAGAAATACCAAATGACGTGTTTCCTCAGTGTAATTCGAACCAAACAAGCGATGCAACCATTATAGCCCCAATTAGCAAGCCTCACAAGGAACCAGAAAATGATGCCGATGTTACAATTACAGTTGTACCTGCCGAAGGATGTGGAAAGCATTCCAGTGCTACAGCTTCAGATGAGAAATTGGAGGTGAAATCAAGTCAGGTTCCTCATTGGTCACACGTTCACAGGACACCCGTAGCTACCCTGGAATCCATTCGGAGGACAGTTGAAGAAATATTCTACTACGTAAGTCCCAGTGAAGCAGCATCTGTTTCAACCGAGCCGAAAGTGTTGCCGGTTCCGGTTATGGATTATTCTCACATCTCCCCTGCTAATAGCCCTCCCACGGCTGCAGTCAAAGAAAGAACTCCGATAATGAAGGTTAAACCGATACCGTCCCAACTATTACCATCTCCAATTAAAGACGACCCACTCCCAACAGCATGCCCGGAATCGACATCTCGCTCTAGAATTTCTAAGACATCTAGGAAGCCCACTGAAGTGCCTCGAACCCCTCAAACGTACCGTAGTCGTACTCCTGTGCGTCTAGAGTTCAATAATGAATCACAACATTCGGCCGAGTCGGAATTGAATATTTGTAAGTCCGACTCAGATAAGGTGATCCCGACTGAAGAGGCAAAAACTGCTCAACCGATAAAGAATTCTCGCAAACTTCAGCTACCATCATTCAAGTTTGGAGGTTTTCAGAAAAATAAATTGACTGCTCCGAAGGCAGTTATTCAGCCTATGAAAGCAATGATATCTTCTGATATTTCTAAAGCAGCAGCTGCAGCTGCCAGTTCTCCCGATAATACGCCGCGAAATGAAATTGTTCCTAGCCGGGGGAAATTTATTCCACCGATCGCCTCGTCCAGTCCAATTGCTAAGACTACTTCGACACCTAGCGAGAGCTGGACTCCATCCAAGAGTAGGAGAAATTCTACGGTCAAATCCAGTGGTTATGGACGACAATCTGTTAACATGAATGCGTCGGGATCTGGCTCGGCCCTCAACACATCCAGGGTAATTTTATTTCCGACAATCTAAAGTACCAAATGCATTTTTTCTAGCTGATCCTGACCAGCAAAAACATCTTTTATTATTTACAGATTCCACCTCCGAGTCCGGTCAAATCCCGACCAAGTTTCTCACATCCTCCAAGTCCTATCGCACCAAGACAAAATATTATTTGTCCAAGTCCAATCCGGGCACGGCATAGTATTTCTCAGCCGCCGAGTCCAACCGTTTCACAGCCAAGTAAAACTCAGCATCCATGTCCAATTGTGCCAAGACAAAGTAACATTCCACCTCCGAAAAGTTTGGACAAGTTCCGTACATTTACAAAAGGGGAACTCGATCCGTCCAAGCTTAAAAAGGTACGTTTTAAGTCTGTTTACTCGATTCAATAGTTTAAAAGAAATTTGCTGCTAGTACGGATTCGGAGTAATGTAATGTATGCGATAGTGCAAGTGCATTGCAGTGATACATGCTTTTTTGCAGGTTTTCTCCGGTACTGGGAGCTTGAGACTTCCTTCTAGTTCCAGTAAAGAAAATCGTCCCAGGCTTTCTCAAGTTTTCACAGCAAGAAAGTAAAAGAATCCTGCTATTTCTTCGATGCGGCGGTCTAGTATTTCACATGGAATAAAATACCAATGGGTGGGCACATCATAATTATAATAAAATATAATTAAGCATTATTATTTTTAAGATGACGCCAGTGAAGTCCTATGACAATTATTTTGTACCGAATATTTAATAAAACTGAATCCGAGAAGAGTTAGTGTGGGTGTAAAAAAACGAGTGTGAACATTTTTTGTGATTGGGCTAAATACTGAATTGTTTCTGTAATTAGATTTATATTAAATAGGAACCTTGGGTTAAGAAATGAATTTTGCCTTCATGCCTTCTAGAGTTGAAAACAGTGGTTGAATGTCTGACGTGAGTTTTTGAAAATTATTTACTTGTATTGACACCGAATTCTAATTGAGCAAATAAACTCAGCAAACAGCAACATGATATTTTGTTCTGTAATTTTGTTTAAATGTAATACCCGTATTTGCGGTTCGTATTGTCTTCGTGAACAAAACGCTAGTGCGGTCGGGACTGATCGAACAGCAAAAGCATAAGATGAGGTTTCCCGTCAGGAATTTTGTAGGGTCGAGATCAATTTATAAAATTAACAGCGGGACTGCAAAATACATGCCATTTCGGATTATTCCAACAAAACACAATTCTGTTCAGAAGTTAACAACCTTTACTTTCTTTCACTTCATATCAAAGGAGAAGCCCGGTGAAAGTTCCTTTCTTAAAAGCTCAGGTTGACCTGACTGACTCCTGAACTGGAAAGATCTGTCAAATTGTATTGTACTACAACAGACTGAGTCCTTCTGACGTGAGAGGATTACATTTTGCCTCAGATTGAACTGTGTAGATAAAGAATCCAAAGCCCTGAAAATATATTCAGTGAGTAAAGAGTGAAAGTGAATTCGAGTTGGTAAGTCACTGTCACCCATAGTACGGACATCAATTCTTTTGTATAATCTATCGAACGCCTTGACGTCACAATTCGCTATCTAGAAAACTATTGTGTTAGTTCAGTCGTTTCAAGGATTGTGTTAGTATGTATGTATATCGAATCATTTTTAACTCGGGTCAGATTTCTATTTCACTGTGACCTTTCCCGCGTTTACAAAAATTCTACTTTCCGAATCATACTCGAACCTTTTTATTTTTAACTACAAGGGGAAATGAATGAAGCAGTGATTAATTCAGCAAACTGAAATCCACTTGATTACTGTTTAAGTTCGGCCGATGTGAGCTGTCTCTAATTGAAACTGAATCTACAGATATTTGAGTAACTTGTCTCCCGTAGCTAATGAAGATGAAAGGTCTTCGAATCTCATGAAATTGTAATGTTAAAATGAAAATGCCATCGCGTGGGTGGAGAAGGATTTGAAAAGGTGAAAGGTTGTGCCTTCTAGCCCACTCGTACGGCTACGGTGCTTTCACTTCACGCAATCACATGAATGTATCCCTTTGGACTCAGCCTTGCATTATTTATTTATACCTTGCAGGAAAGATGACTTCTCTTAATTCAAGTCATCACGAACTTAATTGCTCACAGGAAGGAACCAATCAAAATGTAGCAAAGAGCAACTCTTGGGCCTACTAACTAAACATTGTTTCAAGTGGTGAAAGCAACTTTCACCAAAGACCCAAAAGTCTGTTCTTTCAATCTTTTCTGTCCATTTAATGTTGTCCTGTCTGTTATTTGGTAAAAGTAAAAATATAATTACTTTTAACACATAATCACACACGTGAGTCAGTTGTGCATCACTGAAAATAAAGATTGGATTGAATCACAGTTTAGGCTTTTTTACGACGCTGAAATTTTTGCCGGCTTCACTAAAACTATGATAGTGAAAATTATTCGACTGTAACCACTATGTAATGTCCTCAGTTTTACCTCCAGGGCCTATTAACTGGAAATCTATGTTCATTTTAGAACAATGTTCCTCGTGCACCATTGCGGATTTGGGACAGTGACTTGGTAATTACAGTTAGTCCAATCGAAGATTACTATTACATAGTTGTAATTGTAGTTAACTTATCGCAAAGAAGGGTACTAAAATGTCCTACCGTAGAATACGGAATACAACCCCGGGGTTTGTATTTGCTCCGGCGGGGTCAAATGTCGAAGACTTTCACCACTTTCTCCATAAGCGTAATGGAGAAAGATCCGGCTTCTACTCGGTATTTTACGGTAGTTACACCTTTGTTTACTAATTAAGTAATTTTAATTGTACAACAAACGCAATTTTAATTACAAAAGCTACATTTCGTTTGTATCAAAATTATGATGTACTCCGTAGTCAAATACCCATTCATGCAAATAATTTTGACTTGCAAATACTTGCAATGTAACAAATAATTCAAAATTTAGCTTCCGTGTCGCTCGAGTCTTGTATTCCAGAATATTTTCTAGTATGTGATCCAAGTAGGCATTCTCCGCTATTTTATAATTTGTTATGTGATGCATTATTATATTGCTCCACGAAAAGTTAAGAATAATAAATGAGTCAATTTCGGACGTTTCAACTTTTAAGACTATCCCGCACTGCGGTGTGCATATAAGGACTGGCGGAGTGCTTAAATAATTAATTAAAATGCTTGTTGCCCGTGAAGGACGAAGTTAATGCAACTCTTGGGGTGTTCTGTTAGTAGCCACTTGCCACCATCTCATTTGTGAAGTGCCTAACATGTTTGCATGATATCGATTACGCCACCGCACCGATACTAAGCAAAGGCACAAGAAATGAAAATGACTTCTATATATACATGAGCATTTTCTGTAACCAAGGCTTGGAATAATATAACGCTTAAGGCCTTGTATCATATCTGAAGACAAAATTGCCTTTTGAAAATTTTACAATTCTGAGCAGAGTACTTGGGCACTTAAAATTGCTTCAATCTTTAGGCGAGCAATGAGCGCACCCACTCAATCAACATTAGGATAGTCCCGGCACTCGGCACACGGAGTTAAAATGTAAGGGTCCCGCTGTTAAATACGGGTTTTGATTTTTATCTCTCACATTAAAATGAAGAGAGTCCTGGTGCGCCGAGAAATACATATGATGATGTTTCTCGGTTTGAAGTCACAAAAAAAAGATACATACTATCTATGGGTGGTCCAATCTAGACTATCCATCGGTCTTTATTCGACAGATGAAAGCACAACTGGTGACAGCAACAGAAGAAAGTCAAAAGTGCTAAATCCTATTTTACAAAGAAAATCTGTACAATACAAAATCCTTTCATTTACAAAAAATTGAAACCAGTGAAATACAAAACAGAGTAAGCTAGCCGTGGGAAAGTTCCTTGTGAGTTTACTATGAAGAAATATTGACATTAGATTTTTATATTTGAATACCGTGACATTCATCGGATTTGGGGGGTTTATCTAAAGGTTACGGTTCAACACATCGTGTTTTCAACAATACATTGGAGGCCCATGAATGTCTCGGGGCCGGGACTGGATCTATAGTTTTCTTCATTGCCTCCGAATGAGCAAGTCCGGGAGAGAAAAGGCCGAAAGTCGGTTCCCATCCTCATCTGATGTACTCTACTTCTACTCCGGTCGTCTCACAAAATTGTGAGAATCCGACTCGTTTCGTAGAAGTGGAGAAAGGATTGAATTGACTGACTCATGTGTATAGTTTTTTGCATTTAGTTTAGTACTAGTACACTCCATCCTTACCTGCGTTGCACATTTCCATCCAGATGGGTTCATTTTATGCTTAGGTTTATCCAGTAAGTGCATTATTATCCAACATATTTCTTATTACCCTCTCTGTCAATCATACAGAACACAAGTAAAAAAAGAAAGTCTTCTAAAACTCTTAAAATTTTATTGGAGTTTCCGTAAAAACCTTAACCTGTGCGTGCCCTAAACCCAAGTTAATAAAATTACATATACTACACTATACTACACGCAGTTTTGTCTCATTATAAATTACTATATGTAATATTATTAAAAGTGTAATTAAAAAGTGTGTGTGTGTGTGGTTATGTACAAACTATGTATTAGTTAGCTATATAAAATACAGTAAGGCCTTCATATCCTTTACATGTGGTTAAAACCTGGTTTTCCATAGCCTTGTCTTTTCTCTCTCTCTAACATAATATATTTTATTCAATTGTGATTAATGCAGTCAGGGCCAAGAAAATAAAGAAACACTAACTAAAACCACATCTGGACTCATATAATATGGTTCACCACTAGATAATAGAAATATTATGACAAGTGTGCCATTCAGCAAGTAAGCAAGCACCAACACTATTTGACTACTTACTTTATATTATATTGGACTCAATTTGATACGAATACGACGAGTACAAGTACAATACAAAAGGGTCTAGAAACTCGCTCTGGATAATATCCTTGTCATGAAATAAATACCCGTACAATGCAATGTACGTACTTGTACATACGAATATGAACAACTGGATCGATTTGCAATATTAGAATAGAGGTTGAGAAACAGACCCTGTAATTCCATGGACAAATGCGTGCTAATATAAAATAAATAAAAAGTCCTCTGTGGTTTTGTTAGGGGTCGGTAAAATATGTCAGAGTCAGATGTACAAGTTGTGTTTATAACTTATAAAAATAATTATGTGGAGAGTGTGAGTGTGTGTGTGTGAATGAAAAGGAAAAACCACATCACATGGCTGAGTTGATTAATTCTCTCAAGACTTTTGCCTCTTATGGCACTCCGAATGCATCAATTGGAAAACATTCTGCCAGTGGCAGTCGTAAGTTCAACTTCCATCTCTGAGTGTCCAATTTAATTTATAATTAGTTATGGTGACTAACTTGATTAGAAAGATTTTACCCATTAATCGTAATGATCAAAATCTGGATCATAGTAAGTACAAAGTACAAAACTTCACATTACTATGTTTTCCGGTAGAAATCGAGAGAAAGTATCCTAGTGTCTAATCTTGACATACCAGTATATAAAATTCTTGGAAAGTTTACTGTTCGTAACACAAGAAATGTTGCTCACGAATCTTTGTTAATAACAAGAGAAATTGTGTGAGAATTAGAATGTTTTTGTGATTGAGCGTGTAATGAATGATTTCAACTTTCACTGCTTTCTCTCCAGACAGTTAATACGTTCAACTTGTAGAATGAGTGTATTATTTGAAAGGTGTTGATTTAAGCATTACAAGATTTTGTATATTTTTATGAAATAGAAGGACGAGATGGGTCTTTGATGATCTTGGGTCGGACGGACAGTTGTAATGAGTCTGGGTTCAACCAATGGCGTGATGCTATGCGAATGGTGGCCCGACTCCCTGGTGGACTGCCTCCAGAATTTCGCTTAAGAGTAAGTCCAAAATGTCTCAACTAATCATTCGGCACTTCATAACATAATTGCACAATCATCTCAAGATAAATCGCGGTTTCATAACACTCAAACAAGCTAAGTATAGATTTATGCTGTAGTAGCATTCTTAACTGTTTGATTTGACCATTCTGGTCAATCTTTATTCAATAGAGAGTAATATTGAACAATCGAATAAATATTATCCGAGATATTATTGATGCATGAAATTCCCACGCACGATAGGGCAAAAAGGAGACTGGCATCATTCAACAATGTTGTTTTCCCTTTACGGTAGAAAAGTGTTCTATTTTTATCTGTCGTGTACTACCCAATCGATTTTATCGAGAACTCCGTCTTCCAAACTGACCAGGAAAAATGTCACTCCAACACCAGGAGTGCCTTATAAAATAACTATTAAATTATATGAGTGTGTGGTTCTACGGAATAAAGTACATATTTATCTCTGTACCGTAGTATCATTCATTCAGAAATCTACTTTCATTCTTTTCCCGTAACAAATCCAGATACAAGTTGCTAACTTCGTCCAATATTGTTCGATTAAGTTTACTAATAGTAATAACATCCTATAATAACATCCAATTATCTGTACAAATTGACCTACTCACGATTCCATCGTCTCAATAGTTACTCCGTGATGGAGAAAGTTGAATAAATGAGAGTTATGTAGCATTTGTTTTCGATGTACAAAGATTGCTAAGAATTAGAACCCTCATCAATTCACCCTAACTCATGATATCATATCAACATAGTGGTAATTTATCTTTAACAGATGAAAGGTGAATCTTTTACATTTTCTATAAAGAGTTTGTAAATCATAGAATAATGAATTCGTTAGCCCTTGCGGGTACTGCTATTGCTATTTAATGTTATATCCGAAATGCAACTCATTTTAAGTTTAAATGGTGAAACCGAGTGGAAATGTTCGAAATAATTATTATCCGCATAGGTCGACACGAGTAACATTGAAACACGGAAAATGTAGTTTCAGCGAAACTACAAAATATGTGCAATGTTACCAGTGTCATAGTACTTCATTGTAATGTGCCACTTACGAAAGACTGGCCTTTCCTAGGAGATTTTATAGTCTGATAAAAACAGTCATACAGCTTTCGAAAAATCGAATCCTTTAAAAATGGGAATCACAGCGGGGAGAACTTCATAGAAATGTCGGATTTGGAAATCTGTATATTTTATTCATAGGGTCAGAGTAAGATAGAACTAGTAGGTACTGCAGATCCACTTGGATGAGTTTTAGAGCTTCAAGCTCACCGTACATAGCAGTCGTACCATTTTATTTTCTTGAATTCCGAAATTTTACGATGGTTACTATTTTCAGCTGTGGGAGAACTTGGCGGATCGATATTTGCTCGAGCACGGTATTGAGTGGTCAAGAATCAAGAATAAATGTCGAGTAGAAAATTCAAGAGATGAGGAAATTGCGGAGCAAATTCACAAGGTTCGTCTCGTCTCAGAAAATAAATGAGTCATACAAATCCCATATTTGTCTTGTTACTCAAAAACAATTCCCACATCTCATTTCACGGTTACGTTTTCTAGGATTTACACAGGACGGGTTGTAGAGGTTTTAGCGGTGCAAAACAAGCAGTATTAAAACAAGTCCTCGTATCTTATGCCCGATGGAATCCTGGAGTCGGCTATTGTCAAGGGTTAGACAAATACAACTTTTAATAACGAAACGTTGAACTAACAAAAACACAAGGAACAAACCAACTACGGAGAAATTAACTAATTCCATTTCATGCTCAACAGGTTCAATATGATTGGAGCTATGTTACTGCAAATGACGAATGGAGATGAGAAGCTTACGCTCAAAATACTAATTTATTTAATTGAGGGAGTTCTCCCTGACGGTAAGAAATTTTATCTTGCTCAAAAACATCAAGAAATGTATTGGTTTGATATAAATTACAATTCTATTTCAATAATTTCAGGCTACTTCAGTCCGGGACTCCGTGGTTTAGCCGTAGATATGGCTGTCTTTAGAGAAATCTTAAAGCTTCGGTAATTACTGTAATAATTTTTAAAATTACGACTATTGTTGTAATGTTTTTTTTTAATTCCTTAGAAAACCGTCTCTGAATGCTCACTTGGGTCGCCTCCAAAAGCGGGATGACAGTCCGCCTCTCACTGATGTTTTCACTATGCACTGGTTTTTAACATTATTCATTCATTGTCTGCCAACTAATAGTGTTTTGAGGGTAATCTATTTCATATTATACCAAAAATAGAAAATTTCCAAGTTGTCTATATATCTTAAAAACAAGATAATTATTGTTTAGATTTGGGACCTCATTCTTTTGGAAGGATCTGAGGTATTACTCAGGTAAGTTAATTACAGTTAATTGCAGTGTTAATTACTACTGGAAATTGAGTCTGCCAAATTCAAATCCTGACACACTAATATTTATTTTCATTTTACTCAGGACATCCCTAGTTCTTTGGGCAACTATTGAAACGTATGAAGAATTTATCTACAATGATGAAAGACAAGCTAGGTTCTAATCTTTCACTTTTACTTTCAGGCGTATACTGTGTGTAACAAGTACGGATGAGTTCTATTCAGTCATGGGCGTTGTGACGAGAGAATTATTGGAATTTGGACTGATGGATCCCAACTCGTTAGTTAAGGTAATCAAATGAATTTATTATGCTCTCAAAAACTTCTTTATAACAAAAATATAGCTTTTATATTTCATCCACTTATGTATGCTTACGTGACAGGATTACTTTTCACATAAATAAACTTAAAATCACAAATAGCTCTAAAATATTCTCCGCAACTTTGTTCCCAGTACGTTCGACAGTGACGATAATTAAGAACTTTTGATTTACAACTGTCCAGTTTTAATTATTAGCACACGTCTGATGTTGATGATGGTAGTGACATTTCTTCTTCTTCCTTAATACCAGTTTAGTTTTTAGGGAGGTGTTACTTATCAGATGATTTCTTTTGTCTTTATTGACAGTGCATTGTGAGCATCGGTCCATTTCCATTTCCAGGATTGGAGGAGTTCCGTCAGAAGCACAGAGCGTTGATTTCCCAAGATACTCCACATAAATCTTTTTTCTTGGCCAAGAAAGAGTTAGATTCCTTGAAGCGACATTATGCGACCATTCGTCATCGCCAACGAGCAACCACAGTCATTCTCAAGGGTCTAAATACACAAATAAGAGATCAACGGAGCACATTAGCAGTTCCGACCAAGAGACAAGTCGTTTCTCCTAAACCGAAAATACGAAGACAAACGAGTGGGAAAAACATATCCGCAAGTTCAATCCCACGGAATAACGGAGCACCCTCGACAGTAGCTCGTTCAAAACAAGTAACTGTTGCATGGGACAAGGTAACCAAAAAACCAAAGACCTTCAGGAAACGACGAACTTCTGCGTCAAGCCATACGACAAGTTCGTCAAGCTCAACGGAATTGTGCGATTCAACCTCAGAAAACGAAAATGGTTCTGACAGTGCCTGGATCGGTCCTGTGAATAAAATCCCATCGTCTGAAATAGATACGGGGGAAAGTCACGAGAAAACTGCCGCATCACTAGGAGTCGAAACACCGATTATCATGGTTCCTAAAAGCTCAACATCATCGGAAGAATGTAATGATGAAAAATTACTACTCACGCTGAATGATTCAGAATGCTCTTCCGATGGGTCAAAATGTATTGATACAAATGACAGTCAGCATTTTCTGGATGAAATGTCACGCTTGGGTAAAAGTGATAGCTTCTACGGAAATCTTAGCCAAAGAATTTGCGAGCTACAGTTTCAAAATTTAAGAATCCTAAATACTTGTAACACAGTCATTGATAAAGAAGGTTCTCCACGAGATGATTTTGAGATTTCACCAATGCCAAGTCCCAGCACTCCCGTGAAACCAATTCGTAACAATTTGGATATATCAAAACCGACCCTATACAGTCCAATTTTACGGTCCCCTAGGGGGTCCCTCTCCTCCAATGGAGGAGAAAGTCCATTACCAAGGAGCCCATTAAGTCCAGCTTTAGAAAGAAATTATATTGGAAGAGAGGGTAGCGCAGAGAGCTCCAGAAGTAACTCTAGTGGTGAGGTTCAAGGTCGGCGGAATACGCTTGAGAAAACTGAAAACGATTTATTAACAGGGCTGAAACCTTTAATGGAATCAACGTCAGAAGATTTTTCTAATGTAGAGGCAATTCTACAAATGCCTTCTCCAAAAAGCATCCCCGAAACCTTACATTCTGCGTTTCAGGAAACGATTTCACATGAACACGACGAAACGCAAGATTTTGACAAAATGCTAAAGAACACGGCATTCAATTATGATACTGAACACGATTCCACTGAACCACCGAAAAGTTTTAGTTCTGAAGACGAAGGCAAAGGAAAACCGACTAAACCTTTACATCTGGATTTAAATAGCCCGATAAGATTAATGGAAGTAGATGCCACTCCGCGTTTTGCGGAGACAGAAGGCGAATATATTTCCGAATTAGAATTATCAAACTATGACAAAAATATGGATGTATCCGATCATTCAGATAAGTCACCAATGGACATGGGAAATGATGAAAAACCAGGAAAATCCGAAAGTCAAGGTGTGCAAACGACAGAAGACATCAACGCAGTAATTCGAGAAAATATAGCCATATTGCAAAGACTGAAGTTAAAGCCGGCCTACGGAGACGAGGAAGAGGACTTTGATTATTTCGAGTATGATTCGTCCGACTCGAACGAGCCTTCTGACGTTGAACTTTGCACGAATGGACCAGAAACTCGTAGTGCTAATGTAAAATCACATTTCAAAACAAATTATGAATCTAGCCCTCCTAGACCAAGGAAATCCAGTACAAGTTCTTCTGACTGTCGAGCTCAACCTTTCAAACCAAAAACATATTTCAACCCTTTCCCAACTAAACGAAAATCTCAGCTTAGAACAAGTAAATTTGGATTATACAGCTAAAGTATATAAATCTCATAATCGCTGCTCTATTGTCGACAAGATTTACTCTGACGAAAGGAAAGGATTAGATAAAAAATATTCTCTTGTTATTTCGTGTCAGCACGACCATAGCCAAATTATTCAATGTTTCCAACCCGATTAATAAAATAAGGTATTTAAGGGTACATTTACTTGTGATGTACTAAACAACTCACTTGTTTGTGAAATATCTATGTTAACGTCCACTACGAAAGTGATAAAATATTATAGGGCTCGATTAGTATAAAAGACAGGGACGATTTTAAGAGCTCTTCTCGCGTTTAATTTTAAATGTGGCCGACAAAACTTGCTTGAACTTTGAAATTAAAATTTTGTCAAATATTGTAAAATCGACTTGTGAAGTTCACTCACCATTTAAATCTAAGATGGCTTCATTGGGAAGTCTATTATCTTCAGAGGCATGTTATTTCAATCTCTATTTCATCTACTACACTCGAGCTTGTAATATTCGCTTTGCCTGTAAACAATAAAATATAAATTAAATCAATATCCACGTATCAAAGATGTTAAAAAATCCGCATTGACAAACCTACATACTACTACATTTTTTAAATAATTACCATTGCGATGGACGAACCTATTCATAGTTTAACACATTTTCTTATAAATTAACTGTTCATTATATGTTCATGATTACCTCCTGGCCCTGGTACGCGATATCGCGGAGCACGTGGAGTAGGCTTCACTCTTAAAGACCTCTTGTTTACTTTGATGTTTTCATCGTTAAAAGGTTCAGTCAAATTAGCACTTAAAGTTCCACTGGGTTGATCTTGTTCGCTGCTGGACAAACTTTGATTCGGGCTAATTGATTGAATATCAAAAACTTGATGGGGAATGGTACCACGGTTGGGAGCATCTAAAACAATTTCGGCATCATTCGTCACCACATTTGAAGATGTCGATGGAATTACATTAAAACCCAAAGGATCACTTGGGTCAAACCTTAAAATCTCTGGTTGAACTAACACATGTTTAGATATAGTCTCACTGTTATTAGCTTTCTCAGATTCACCTAAACTAGATTCAGGAATGGCCTGCTTGTTTCTCTTTGATTTGGGCTTTCGAGAACGAGTAGTTTTTACAGGATTTTTTATTTCTGGTAGAATGGGCGGCGCTTCCTTCTCTAACCGTTTAACATTTTTATCAAATACTCTCCTTGGCCTTCCTTTTGTAAATTTTGGTTTTGCATTGCTCCCGTACTGAGGCTGCGGAGGAGGAGTCCATCCCTCAACAATAGAATCATTGGAAGATTTTTCTTTTGTTATTTTTGCTATTAACGTCCTTTGTGGTGTGTCTGGAATGATATACTCGTCAATCGGATTATTCATAAGGAATTCTTCTACTGATATTCCAACTTGTTTGGTTCTAGAATTAAAATTGCCAGGTTGTTGTATTTCCTCAACTAAACCCGGAACACTTCGAACGGTCTTGGGTTTACGTTTCGGTTTCTTTTGTTTTGAAGTTACGGGTTTCAAATTTGAAGAATTAGAACTTTGGACATCCGAGTCATTAATAATTTTAGATGGTACAGAAATTGGGGGAGTGGAGGCAGGAGTATCGGGCTCCAACGCTAATCCAATCTCTGCAAGCTTCTTTGAATCTTTCCGCGTCGAAGGAAAATCATTTCGTCTTCTACTTTTCTTGGGAGGTGGGATGCAGAAGTCTTCTTCCTCCTCCTCGCTGGATGTCATTTTATCCATCGGGTCAAACGTTTGACATGACAGAGCTTGACTTATCTGGCCAGGATTTCTTCGATCTTCTCGCTTAAATTTGGATTTGAGCTCGGCTCGAGATCTCTTGGGGAATAAATGAGCCATCATTGAAAAATCCGTTCCGCACGAACTGAGTGCCCGGTAGAATTTCACAGTTTCTGCAGAAAACAAAAATACAAAAACAAATCCTCATTATCTTCGCTCGCAAACTTATACAACATATGATGCGAACTTAAACTGCATGAACAACACAACTTCTCAAAAAATTATTTAAGATTCAGTTTGTTTGATAGAAAAATCACGTTTAAGCAAGACAAACCTTTGGATGTCCAATCGCCTCCCCTCCTAGGATTGCGCTTATGCCTGTAAAACCCAGACGAGCCAACTTCATATCCAGCCCCAGACACGGTTTCAATTTCCTCCAAATGCTTCTTTGCTCGTTGAGCCTCTGATGTTTCGACCACCTGGAATTAAAATTCAACAATATCCCGGAATCATTACTTTCACTTCATAATTTTGTTATAATCACAAAATGTGGATTTGTAAAACCATATCGCAAACTCACCAAACTTTGCTCGTCAATGATGAGCTCACCATTTGGACCAACTTTTACTCGCGGCCCTACAGCCGGTGTCAAAGTTTTGTTGTTTACATGCGACCCTTTCTCCTCTGAGTCTGGGGCCTTGCTATTATCGTTTCCTCCAATGTTCCTTGAATTGAAAGCCTCATCTGGTAGACCCGCAAATGGATTGTCGAAATCCGAACTTCCTATGAAAAGGTCTTCCTCGTCGTTATCAAGCATAGACGATTTACGGCGCCCTTTCCGATCATTTCTAGGAGCAAAAATTTATGAGCATTAAGCAACTTTTAGTTTCTCATTAGAACCAACAAATGATTTTCCACAAGTACTTACGGTGGATTCCAAAAAGTGTAGTGAAGAATCTTCAACTCACTCAAGTCTGGTTTCTTATCAGTATATTTGATCAAAAATTCTTTCCTGGTCGTCGAATATTTGGAAGTATTCAAACTTGTTCCTTTCTGTAACCGTTGCCTCAAGGTTTCACTACTACTGATGGCCGTATTTCCAGAATCCCTTTCTGCAGTATTTGGAGGCATCGTCCCGTAGTTACCGTAACCACCGTGAATTGCTGGTGAACCTGCTCGCTTTGGCTGCTCATACGAAGTTAAATGTTCGTGACCAGCAACAAAAGAACCAGGACCGGGAGATGATGGTGGGGAGAAAATGTTGCCCCTTGAGGGACTTTTGAGAGGAGAGCTGGGTCTACTGACTGGTCGATTGTGACCGGCGACAGAAGACCCAGGAGTTGATGGTGGGGAGAAAATATTACCCCTTGCGGGGCTCTTGAGAGGTGAGTTCGGTCTACTCACCGTACGATTATAATTAAATCCGCCTGGACTTTTCGGACTTGGCATTAATTCTTCAGCTGACCCCAGATGGGCCGGAGAGGGTGATCGAGCGGATGGCGAATGAGGACGGCGGTCAATTGGCATCGTTGGAGGAACTGTGCCATGATAGATCCGCAAAAATTTTGGTTGAATTAATTCTTCAGTTGACCCCAGATGGGTAGAAGAGGGTGACCACGGAGAGGGAGAATGGGGACGATCAAATGCAAAGGGGCTCCCAGGACCTCTTGGATCAAATGATTTTTCAGTGTCAGCAGGAGCGGGACTTCTTGGAACAATTAATTTGTCAGTGTCACCGCTTCCAACCCCTGATGACCTTCCCCGGTTTAGACTTGGGATATTGGCCATCCCCTTAATTCGCATTCGTCTTCCTGCCATCTTTCTATATTTTATTTTCTTAACAGTCACAATCACAATCCACTTCCAGAACTAACTTTATAAATGACAGTTTCCAAAAGATTTCATCACAAAAACTCCAAAATACGACAAACCTGACAATATCGTGTGTGAAATGTTTCGTATTTCGCGGCAAATTCCCTCCGCATGATTTATCCCATTTTGTGGTGGAGAAAAAGAAAAAGTACAGGGTGGTTAATAAAGCGAAATCTAAGACAGCAACTGGAGCAAAAGTAGCCACAAAAAAAATCAAGATGCACATTTTATAGACAATTTTATCCAGAATCTAGTGAAGTGCTAATATTGTGAATTCAACGAGCCTCAGGAATTGTAAATGTAAAAGACGAAAAGGAAATAACTGTATGGATTGGACAATTGGACTGCCGTTTTCCCGGGATTACCTCAAAGAGCTTCTTTAATATTAAAATTAAGTCTATTCCTTTAGGTGCATAAAAATATGCAACTTAAGGAGATCAATTTCTTCATAAAGTGTTCTTGTAATTTGTAATTACTGTCCGTAACATCACGAAAATAAATTACAACTTGTAATATGTAAAAACATTGTAAGTCTAATTCTAAGTAATTTTGCTAAATCAAAATAATCTACTACCACAAATGTCGAGTGTACAGTTCTAATGGTTTTAAGAAATGTTGCACTTGATTGTTAATAAAAAAACATTGAACTAAAAGTACAAATGTCTGCATTCTACAGGGTGTCCCAAAAGTGCGGAAGTGCGGGTCAATTTTGTGTGACCGTAGCGATGGAACACCTCGTCCGACTTACTGGAGATATGGCTATTTGTAAAGCTCCTGTGATAAGTAAGAGGCAATCCAACTTAAAGTAGAAGTTCAAAGTTCTTTTATTTAACATAAAATGTTGAAGAAGTGGTAACATGGTCATATTGACTTTCTTTCGGTTAACTTTTGATAAGATGGACTCAAAGAAGGTCATCGTGGTAGTGTGTCGCAATCTCACAATATAACCTAGGTCAAAGTGGGCGCCATTCGGACAAGAAGACACAGCACACAAGTCTTCTATTTAAAATCTAAAACTTGGCACAAGCTGTCTCCTTAACATCACTGTTCGATTGACAATTGACATCCCATTTGACCCAGGTCATCATGTGACCATATCATGAATTTGTTTGACTCTGATCGATCTCCTGAAGAAGGAACATGTTCCGAAAGCTTGAGAATAAACAAAGATTTGGCTTCGGAATACCGTAAATGACCGATTAATCGCCGGGTTTCAAATAATAGCAGGGTCTTCCTCCATTACGCTT